>VWZO01007358.1:605137-617146 GCA_013396975.1 Bucco capensis
GTTTCAGTCTCCACATTAGCTTAGGAAGGCTTTTGTGGTGTTGTATTTCTGTTGAAAATTCAAGCTATTGGGGGGGGACACATGAGAAGAAACAAGTGGAAAGGGAGGAGACTAAGGGAGCTGCTGAACTGCTGTGTGTGTTGTGCTGTGACACTGAACCCATCTTCTCTAGGACATGAGGAGCTCTTACTGACACAAAAAAGGGTGCCTAAGTCTCACTGATCAGCTAATTATTCCCTGTTTCCACTCTGCCTTTCTTACTCAAAGTTAATTTTCTTTCAGTTGAATAGCTAATGAATGGAAAGAATCCATGGGAAAGTACTGGGTGGCTGCTCCTGGAAGGAAGGAGAATTTGTCTTCCAGTCATTTGAATATTGCAAAATGCTGCAGAATTCTCTACAAATCTTAATTTGTTGGCACAGTTGGGCCATACTTTTTTTTTGTTTTTATTCTGGAATTCCACTCAATGTTCTGTAGATCCATTGGAATTGATCAGCTTCATGCATGAAAGCTGCTATGGAACAGAAGTAGGTGAAGGATTTCAGGTGAGGTTAGGTCTGTGTACCTGCAGGATGTATCTTGTGCCAATGGGAGCTCAGGTCTCACAATGCTGTCCTAGGACACTAACAGCTTAGAAAGTTACCATTTTATGTGACCAGTGTCTTCTGGAGTCAATCAGTGCTTGCAGTGAGGAGTTTAGATCTCAAGAGACAATATCTCTGATGTCTTGTGGGGTTTTTTATGCCTTTATTAATTTTCTCTTTTAATTGTAACAGCTGTGCCTGTCCTCTGCTTTGCTGCCCTCTTCACACAGATGCAGAAAATGCCATCACCTGAAGGACAATGGAGGGCTGCTCTTTAAGGTGCCTGCTACAGTTCCTCTAACAATGAGTTCTGTTTTCACAGCTCATAAATAGCCATCAAACCCTGGCTGTTAGGCACTTGTTATGTCCTGGTGACATTTTCCTACAGCAGTTGGCTATTTTGCTGATCACACCTTGGCCATTGCATGTTATTTCATTCCTTTGACAGGTGTGTTGCAGGAGTGATGTTTCCTTCCCCTCTGTTCCATCTCCAAGGAGAGTGGCAGTTCCTCAAGCAGAGAGCTGACATTTCTGATTTCCTAGCTTCTTATCTTTGATAAACTGGCACCACTGGTATTTAGGGACCCTGAATGCTGGTGCATTTCTGACTTCTTCTGTGGATCATTCTGGGATGAATGACATGAGCTAAAGGCTGAACCTCCCAAAGTATGTTTGAAAAATCCAGAGCAGCTTTCCTTGGGTTTTTGTTATGTTTGTCATTACCAGGATTAATCACATCCACTCACACTATTTATATCTTTATGTTCCTTCAAGTAGGCAAGATCAAAGCCCTTTCTAATCATTAACAAGCCAACATACATACATTTCAACTGCACCCAGAAAGGAATGCAAATGTGAAAGAAAACAAATCCTAAAAGAGCAGTGCTGCAAAACTCTGCTTCCCACACATCCCTGCTTGATTGATTGTCACTTCATATTTTATGAAGCAGCAACATCTAATCCCCCTTGTGAGACCTCTTAGTCCCTGTTTCCCCTGCCCCTCCTGCAGAATATATGGCATTTAAATCCATCTCTCTGGTGAATAAAGCTATTTTTAACCTGGTTTTGGTACTAATCTCACTTAACCTGGTTTGAGTATGCATTGGGCGGGAACAATGTCATTTAGGAATGATGAGGTTTTGCAGTGGGAACAGGCAGGGAGTAACTGATCCCTTCCTATACTCAATAAACTATTATTGCTGAAAATATACATCTCACCTAGAAGAATGGTGCTTAGGTAAAAGAAAGGCTTTGGTTTCCTTGCCGAACATGGCACAAAACACCAAGTGCATGAATCAACAGCAGTTCACCAGGGCACCTTTGGGCCAAGGGTGTTAGGGTGCTGTGATTCCCATGGGGATGGTGAATATTCCGTTATAAATGGCTTTTTTTGTTTGTTTGATGCTGTTGGCTGAATGGCATCAAGGGACTAAAGATCTGGGCAGGCTGGGCTTTGAGTCAGTAATCAATTTGGTGTTAGCTGAATTTGCTTTGTGTAACTCTTAAGCTCTTAAAGCCTGTGGTAGGTTGCAGAAAAGATTTTAATATTCAGTTATTTTTAAGAGAAATGTATCAAATGTATCTTTATTTTAAAAGAGACTGTTTAATAGCTGAGGAGGTGTATTCAGTGGAAGAGAAAGCCAATCCTTATCTTTGAAGACTAACAGGAGAGTTGCAGTGGGCCCTGGCTGTGCTGATGTGGCTGTGTTTGTTGTCCCAGCACTTCTTTCTGAACGTGCTCCCTTTTGGTGCCAATAGAAGAGCCAAAAGGTACCAGAAGCTTAAGGCCAGTCCCTTGAGGAGAACCCTGCAGATGGGAAAGGCTTCCAAATAATCACTCCTTCACATCCCAGCAGAGATGGTGCCACTGGTGTGCAGCTTCTGGGGTTCCTTTGGCTGAACAAAGGGAACTGCACTGTTCAAGTGTGGCTAGCTTGGCCTTGAAGTGTTTAATGTATTTTAAAAGCATGCATTTGAACATACAACACGATTTTGACCTGGCTCTCCTCATCATTCTGCATATCCTGACCTTCCCTAGCTAATCCTGCCTTCAGGTGTTGTCAAAGGAATATTGCATCTCAAATCAAGCAAACTGTGGCCCAGACAGTTGGCCTGGGTAGGCCAGCTTGGTGGGATTTCCAACAAAAGGAAGAAATCCTCATGGAGACAAAACATTCCATGGAAATGAAGACAATCTGTGAAATAAATGAGTACAGGGCATGTGGAGCTGTGTGTTTGCTCTGCTCCCTTTCCTGCCTGCTCCCTTGGCTTTGTGTGCAGAGCAGAGCTGCATTTGGCACGGGACTCTTTTACAGCCAGACACTTACAGAGAGATGCTGTTGTTTGGGCAGGTTGTGGACATTGTTGAGTGTTAGCAAATGGGATTTGTTCTCATTTTAAAACTTGCCAGAAAATGTCATGCAAATGAACTGCAGTTGACTGCATCTGAGTGCAAGTAATTGGAGTTTACTGTATTAAAAGGATGGGATGCTTTGGATTGTACCAGACATATCTCTAGACAAAACCTAAGCTTTTGATTTTGTTTTCTAAGTGTTCAAAGGAGGTTTTCTCTCAGACAACAAACATTCTTTGTGATGTGAGCCCTGTTTTCACTCACCACAGCATTTTCATTCTCTGATAGTTTCTGTCTTTCAAACAAAGTCAAATCCATCAAAACCTAAGCCCTCTCTTCAGTTTCTATTTCCATTTGCTCTTTACAAATGAACAATGAATCTGAACATTTCTTTTCTTCTCAATCTTTGACCCATGAGGCAGTGAAGTTTTCCATGGCAGGAGCAGGTAGCAGGTTACATGAAGATTGGTGTTTGTTGGAACTTTCAGAAGAAACCACTGCAGCAGAAATGTGTTACTTTGGCTTTCATAGCTTTCACATTTTGTGAAATTAAGATAAAGTGAGATGGCTAGGAATAGCTTAATTCATAGGAGGAAATGTATATATATTAATTTGTTTAATTTGACAAGTTCTGATGACCAAAACGTGATGCTGAAAGGCTTGAATAATAGCTCGGATGATTGTGTCCTTTTGGGAGAGAACCATGTCAGAGACAAGCTGTTCTCTCTGGCAATCCGGTTAGGAAGATGGAGAAATGCATGGAGCTGTTAGCAAATCCAGTTAGGATGTATGTCTGGAGACTTATGGCCCTGCCCACGGGGCTGAGAAGCACTGAGTGCAGTTAGCTTGTGAGAGTGATGGTTTCTGGAGCTGTGGCACAGGAGCACAGCAAGCTCCAGCTCCATCCCTCATCCCTTAATTGGCTGAGCTGCTGTCAGGGTTCACAGCACTCCTAATGCTGTCATCATTAGTCTCAAACTTCCCAGACAAAGATAAGATTTTGGCTATGACATATAATCAAAAAGAGATTACTTTTTAGAGATAAATAGTTCATTCTGCTCTCTGATCTGGATCTAATAAACTGAGATCAAAAGCAAACCTTTTTTGCTATGTGATGAAATGCTACTTTTGGAACAGGAGTCAGAGCTTATTCTGTTTTCTCAGGACTGCAGTTGTGCAGAACTGGACCTTATCAAAGCCTTATCAGTTAGTCTGATTTGTGCCTATGCTTTAGAATTAGTGATTTCTGGTAAAAGCCCTAAGCAGTTTGAGAGTGCTCTGAATTCCTGCCTAAGTCCTCCTGTATTTACATATGTTCTGTGTGACTCTTCATTATAATTAAATGAAATAGGAAAATATGGTAGCTGAGAAGGCTTGAGGAGGGGTTAACTGCCACTATATTTCTGACTGTTCTACAATCTGATAGAACTGCAGGGTGCACTTTTTTATTACCATTTTTTTTCTCTTTCCTGACCTAATACACTGAGCTGGTATTCTTTTTATTCCCTATGTTTGTTTTTTTTGTGTTCTGTGTTTATTAATCAGTAAATAACAGCTGGACAAACAGCATGTCATGCATTAGTGAGTTAAATCTGAAACCAGACATATTCAAACATATTCTGAGCCCCCAGGGCCTGAGTTAGAGAATTTGTGAGGGATGCTAACATCTTTCCCATTTTAAAATATGATTTTGTTGATTGCTGGAAGAAAACCTACCTGAGGCCAGGAATAGAAATGTTTATAGCTCCTGATATAGTTTGTACCAATCTTTGCAGTTAGCCTGTGTCACTAGATTTGGAAGTGTTCTGTACTCTCTGCTCATTATTTTTATGGCCAGCTTAACTCTTGTTGCTAACCTACCTGGCATGTCCTTTGTACAACATAGGATGCTTACACAATCAGAAAAGCAGTTTCATGTCTAACATATTTGCTATTTTAATTAATTTTGTTTCAATTCTCTGTTTTATTTAGTTTTGGATTTCCTCAGAGGATAATTGTCCCAAGTCCAATGTTCTCATGGCATTTTGAATGGCACATGGCTACAATCAAGAAGTGAAGGACAACTCCAGACTAACTCTGCTGTGTAAGTACACTTCAGCTTGTTTGGAGATGCTGAATAGGTTTTAGGAACAAGATTTATGGAATTCATACAGCTGCTGTTGAATATATTGGTTTAGAAGGGCAGAATGGCAATTAAACTTAGATGATTGTTGATTGTAATAGAGAGTTAAGTTGTTATAGCAACTGGAGCTCTCATCTTACCCTGGTGCGTGGAAAAGCATGTACTAAAGGAAAAAAAAAGGAAAAAATACTGATCTTTCCTTTCTCCCAATAGTCTGTAATCATAATTATCATAATTGATATTCAGAATTCCTCTTTTTGCAGTTTCTAGTACCTAAACATTGCTATGCAAACACAATTAATTCTGCAATCATCAGCCTTACTTCACTGAAATGCTTCTACTTGTTTAGTTTGTACTCGATATCAGTTCTCTATCATTTTAACCATTTAAATACAAAATATGTAATTCTTTCAATCCTTCTACAATTTAGAGGGAGGCTAGGTCTTGTTTTTCTTTCCTTTTCAAGTATGAAAGAGATGTATTGCTGCACTCTGTCATGCTGTTGTTAGAGCTTGCTATGTTCTGCTGGTTAGAAACCAGAACAGTGCAATTAGTCAACAGCAGTGAATGGGAAAGTGGAGGCAGGAATATTTTCTGTGTGCCTCATGTGTTGGGTTAGATGAAAAGGTGTTCAAAATGCAAGTGCAAGACTTCTCTTCCAGTTGATCCTAGGTAACTATTTGGACTGGTAGGATCTTTTTCCTCAGTGTATATGTGTCCTGGGGAGGCTTTCAGAGAAAGCTGGCAACACAATGAATATTCAGTGTATGTCACAGGGTGAAAATGAGGAAATCCTACATTTATATCCTGTTCTGCCCTGATCCTCAGATTCCTGGAATATAAAAAAGATGTAGGGCCTGAGGCAGGAAGATGTCTCTCTGGTCCTGAGGAGCCCAGAACCGAAGCCAGTTCTCCAGGTGGGGCCTGACCAGGGCTGAGCAGAGGAGCAGGATCACTTCCCTTCACCTGCTGGAAATGCCCTTGCCAATGCCCAGGATGCCATTGGCCTTCTTGGCTGCAACATACTGCTGGCTCATGGACCCCCAGATCCTTGTCTGCTGAGCTCCATTGCAGCCCATCTTACTGCATGGGCTTCTTCCTTCCCAGAGACGAGAGCCTGCCCTTGCCTTGGCTGAATTGCAGCAGGTTGCTCTCTGCCCATGTCTCCAGGCTGTTGCAATCCTTCTGCATGGCTGCACAGCAGGCTGGGGCAGCAGCAGATGTGCTGAGGGGGCAACTCCAGTCCTTCATCCACATCACTGATGAATAAACTGAGCAATAGTGGCCCCACTATTGACCCCTGGGGAATACACTAGTCACAGGCCTCCAGCTCCAGGGCTCCTGCCTTCATCTGCTGAACAGCTCAGGCACTTTTGTGCTTCCTTTTACAACTGCAAAGTGTTTCAAACTTAGAGGTCAGGAGAAGTTAGCTTTATGTGAGTGAAATGAAGAGCTCACAAAGAGTTTCAATTTTCTTAACTCACAATTATTTGGTTCAGATATGTTTACCATTTCTAAAGAGACCCATTTGAGGCTAGTTAGAGCTATTGAGAACTGAAATGTCAACTAATAGTTTTAATTACTTGCTCATGATCCTTTTAAAGGTAGCTTGAAAGAAAATGAACACTTGCTCTCCATTAAAACAGATTAAAGTATCCAAAGAATGGCTCATTCCAAGGAGTTTGGAGTTTATATAAAGCAAGTGAAGGGACTGCTCTGTGGAACCAGGTCTAGCAAGGCTGGCATGTGCTGCTAGAACACATTCTGTCAGAAGATTAGTTAACTCTGACCATTAGAAACCCTTATCATTAGAATTTGTTATTTAGCTATAAATATTTGCTCCAGGCTAAAAACTAGATTCAGCAATCTCCAACATATGAGGCTTTAAATGACTTCTAAGATGTACAGAAAAAGCAGATTTGCTTACACATCCATTACATCCAGATCCAGAGTTCTCTTCTAGCTCAGTGTTTTATTATGTGCTATAGACACAGTGCTCTGAAAGTAGATTGGGACAATGCTTATGATCAGTAGGCTAGAGCCTTTTTCTCTGCCTGCTTCCAGTTTATTTCAGGCCTTTTATGGAGCCTTTAAATGACAGCTGTGCAGAGTTAAAGTGTGTTGCTTCCTCATTTTTAATAACTCTCATTTTCCTGGAGCATGCTCTCCTCATCCAAGGCCATCTGCTTCTTTTCCTCCTTTTCCTAAAAGAACTTCTCAGGTGTGGGCAGCTTGCCTGTGGCTGACCAGAGGGTGAAGGAATACAATTGTCCTGGTTGGAGTGAGTGCCCAAGCCAAGTGTCTGTAGTGCAGGTGTGTCTGTGGCAGCTGCAGCTTTGCTCAGCTTCATGCCCCTCATCTGTTTGCAGCCAGAGTAGTGCTTTGCAGAGAATCCTCTCTCAGCTCAGAGATGGCACTGGAGTGTAATGCAAGGGAAGATTTAGAGCTGTGGCAGTCTGTAGGAAAACAATTTCTGGGGTTTAATTCAGTGAGAGTGATTGCTTGGAGCCTAAGCTGCAGAAATTCTCTGGGCAGCAAAGTTGCAGGCTGGCTGCTGGAGCACTGCAGAGCTGGGAAAGACAGGATTTTGGCAGGCTGACAGTTGTGCTGCTCCTGAGCCAAGCTCATACCTTGCAGGGAACCGTGGAGGTCTCAAGAGCTTCTGAGGCAGCAGAGTCCCCTGTTTGTCCAGCACTGATCCTGGGTCACCTGTCAGAGGCAGACCACTGCCTCCTGCCTGCACCTTCTCAGAGCTACAGCAAAGCTTGTTCTCAAGGCCTCCCTTAATCTCAGTTTCTGATCCCATCCCTGGTTACAATCTGCTTGCAGGTTTCTCTGTGCCTTCTTGCAGGACATGCAGGTGCTGCTGTGAAGTCAATGACAAGAACAAACAGAAGAAGAAGGAAGCTGTTCCTGGCCCCAGGTTTTCCAGCAGGGTTGGATTATAGGTGGGCAGAATTTGCAGGCAGGTATGTTGCTGTTTGGCATGCTTGGACCTGGCTGGAGTGGTCATTAGGGAAGTGTGGCCTCTCAGAAACTTGCAGAGGACTTTTCATCCTTTCCTTTGTGATGCTTTCCAATTGAGAGCTGGTTAAATGTAACTATTATTTACTTCTGTTTCAGGCTCCCTTTCTCCTTTTCTTGTGTATATTCATGAGTTTCCCTTCTCTGTGTACCTTGATACTATTCATTGTTCTTTAGAACAATGGAGGCCTTTCAAATGCTGTCTAAGTTTTTTGCCCCCAGGAAGAAAAAAGTCCTATGAAGTCATAAGTAAAACCAGAGGAGATACATAAAAGTCACTCAGATTTTCATGTGTTTGAATCATTCCAAATATCTCAAGCATTTTATTTAAGAACAAAAAGCCTTTATGGGATTTTTTTTTTCTTTTCTAAGGCAAGGACAGTAATATTGTCACAGCAGGAGATGAAGCCCTGATGGATTTAATAGTGCTCAATGTGAGGCAGTTAGATTTCATATTTTTTTTACTATTTCCACTGTAATTTGTGTAAAAAGAAAATGTTCCCAGCATGCAGGGAAAAATAAAACTTTTCCCATTAAATGCTTCATTATATTTTTAAATAATAAATAAATAAATAAACTTCAGAGAATCTCTTTGACAGGATGTAATTTATGCTGTTTCCAGTAGTCATCTCTGAAAGCAACACAAGTTGTGAACTCCTTCCTGAACAGGCAGATTTTATGGCATCTTTTTTCTTCAGGACCAATCATTTTGGAAATGATTTTTGGAAGTGTTTGTCACCTTGGGGCCTGATTCTGCAGAGGGTTAAGGGCATCAATGAGAGCTCATGCAGTTCCTTCTAGACCCAGCTACTGGGTGCCAATGGCTTCTGGAGCAGGCTGAGTGCTCCCGTGTCAGCCAACCCTTGAAATAGGCTGTAGCTTCTCCATTTGGAAGTGTTTCCAGAAATTTGTACCTGCAGCCATGAGTAGTTTGGTTCTGCTCCTGTGACCTGCAGAAGCCTGTCTGTACATGGGTGACTCTGCAGTGTGTAGCTGTGGGCCTGGGGCAAGGAGCTGAGCTGGAGATGGCAAGTGTGCTGGTGACCTGCAGGGGCTCTCTGAACACTGCTGGTCCTGCTGGGTGCAAGAGATGCACTTTGATTAAGGGAATGAGATGGCTAAGAGAGTGTCTCTTGAAAGATTCTTTTCCAGTATTTATTGGCTTATCTATTGTATTCAAGATCCCTCTTTTTGTGGCTTCAGACATAAACTGCTCATCAACCTCTCTTAGTCTAACAGCATATCAGGCCTGCAACAACTTATCAGCAGTTAATGAAATAGTCATTGGCAAAGTCCAGCCCAGAAGCCATAGATCCTGAATTCATAATTGCACCTTGACTGGTTAATTGTGCACCCCTCAGCAGGCCAGGAATCATTTAGGCATCTGATGAAAATGTGGTGGGTTTTTTCCTTTAAAAAGTGCTTAAGCATTTGTGCAGCTACTTGCTGAGCAGAGAGGTAGATGGACTGTTCCATCCAGGTCTCTGTGACCTTGGTGCTCTGTCATGGAAATGGTGTGAAAACCCCTTGCAGTTCAAGTGAAATCATCCAAGGAATACAACAGAAGAATCTAAAGCCTCCTCTTGCTCTCTTGGCCCTGATTTCCAGCCTTGCTGCATCGTGGCTAAGCAGCAGAATCATTAGATAGGGTACCAAAAGTCAGTTAAGAATAGTATTTCCAACAATGGCTTAGCAATAAAACAGAACATTAAAATTTAAAACTCCACTATTAGAGTCTTACAGTTTGATTCAGTCATGCTTGGCCTATTTTATACACCAGGAAAATGATTGCAAGTGAGATACCAAGACAGTTTTCTTTATCCCGTTTAATTATTGCTTGATTAATATTTGATGCAGGGTTTGCAGAAAGAGATTTTTTTTTTTTAAGTCAGTAAAAACTAATTTTGGATAATCTAGGTGTTTTATCTCTTATCAATCAGTGAAATATAATCCTCCTGCTTGGTGGGTTATTCTGCCCTTTATTGTATCAGTGACAGTCTTTATCCCATATATCTAACATCTCCAATGACCAGAGCAGAAATTACTGCATGCACCCTGCGATTTATAATCCACTCTATCCAGCTCCTCATCAATTATTTTTGCTGCAAAATGTAGTTCCCCTGATAGGTATTTTATCTTAGTGCTGCATTCCCACTGCCTGCAGACTGTTGCTTTGAAGAGGCTTTAAAGCCTTGCTGCTGAATGGGCCTAGCCAGGGCATCTGCTCCGAAATTTGTTCCAAGTTCCTCATCGTTCTGCTTTTACCAATGTACTTCCATGCATGGAGAGTAAACACACTGTGTTCAGTACCAATTCCTAAACTCTTAGAGAGGCTGTGTCAAAATGTGGGGTTCGGGAGGAGAATTGTTCACAGTGGGGAAAGAGACTGTTTTTTCTTGAAATGCCAGTAATACAATTGTAGGTCATTAAAATGTAAACTAGATACCCTGTGCTTTGAAGAGGACATGGTAACTATTTTTCATGTGAGTGTGTTTCTGACAGAAAGGTTTCTTTCTGAAAGCCTTACTCAGGGAGAACTTCCCACGGAGTCAATGGAAGTACACCAGTGGATGATCAGGAGCCATGCCATCGACCAACATCTCTCACCCCATTGCCACAGGAAAAACTCCCCTCACAGGTGCCAATAAATTAGTCATGCACCTGGTGACCTATAAATATGTTAGAGGCAGTGTAAAAAGGACACTTGGAGGACAAAAGGTCTCTTACATTTGTGAGATTAATTACCTTACAAACATCAGTGAGGCACTGCTTCATCCTCTGCCGTTTGTTCAGGAAGTTTGCTGAGACTTGACTGTGTCTTTTCTCTTGATGTGTGTTAAATTATCTGTAGTTGTCTTAGTTGTCAATGTGTTGGATGATTCTGAACAGGAAGAAGCCTCTCCAGGGATTGCCAAGATGCCAGTGTTGGACCTTGATCCCCTGGGCTGCAGGAGGGAAATGGAGCAGGCTTTGGCTGCTTGCTGCTGCTTCTCAGTTTGCACACTTAGGAAATCAAGGAGGATTGCAAGTTCTTCCCTCCCAACCAATATATTGGCATTGTCTGCAACTAATCTAACACCTAATCAAATGCAGTGTGGAAACTAGGCAAAGCAACCTCTTGTATATTAAAATCTTTGAGTTGTAGAGGGCAAGAATTTGTCTATCTATCTATCTATCTGTCTATCTTTTCATGCCAGCTTTGGGCTGCTGCATTGCTTTCTGTGAATCTAGTGAGGTAGTTTGCTGTGTGCTCGTTTTGGGGTGGATGAATCCTGAGTATATGTGTGTGCAAATGATTTCAAGCCCTGGAAAATGCTCACCATGGAGCAGTTGAACCACAGTAGTGATTATTAGGGACTACAAGCACATCAGTCCTAAGTTAATTCACCAACATAATTACTCTGTCCTGCTCCTTTCTCTGTGAGCAACTGGTAGGTGGTAAGTAATCTCTTTTTAACCTATTTTCCTCTCAATATGTCAGAGGAATTATTTGAAATAATTATGAAAGAGACATAGAATATAAATGTCAGAAGAGATGTAGAAGGGAAAATATTACTGCAGAGAGGTTTTGTAATATGTTGGAAGTGTCATTTATGGTTCTGTTTTAATGAATGGATAATTAGTTGGCTGAACATCGGCTCACTTCTTAATGGAATCGTGCTGGATTAACTACATGCCTCATTCATATTATCCTACAGAATTCCTCTGCCTTCCTATAATGAGTAATCTTATTGCAGGATGCCTGTATGAAAAAGGAGGAGCTGTGCTTTTGTTCACTGTTCAATGAATGTGGCTTCTGTTTTAGAAATAGTTAAAATATCTAAGTTGATACTATTCCTGTGCTGATTTCTGCAGAAACAACCCAGGCTGGTTTGGGTTCTCCTCCCCCTCTGCTCTGCCCTAGCCAGGCCACAGCTGGAGCCCTG
>VWZO01007360.1:6747-17121 GCA_013396975.1 Bucco capensis
CATAAAGCAGCTCCTGGACAAGATGCTTTATGGGCTTAGGATGGGCCTGCAAACCCCTTAGGTTAAATAGGCTTCCATCAGTATGATATCTAATGGAGATCCCATCCTGGGCATCCAATTCTGCCCTGGCCCTTTGGAGCATCATGCTGAAAAAGAGTGGGAATAGAGTTGGTGCAAGAACACAGCCTTGTTTCACACCATTAGTTATTAGAAAGGGCTCAGAAAGTGCATTGCCATATCTGACTTGGCCATGCTGATTCTCATGGAATAGGATAATCATTTTAAGAAACTTGGGGGGACAACCTAAACATTTCAAATCTGCCATAGACCATTTCTGCTCACAGTATAGGTGGTCAAGCAAATCAGCTTGGAAAGGTATGAGTAGGAATCCTAAGGATGCTAGGGATCTCCTGCATAAAGAGAAATCCTTCTCTTGGTAGAAAGTTTCCTCTCCTATGTAGAAGTCCTTGGCAAAGCCACCACCATCATCATCATGGTACCATAAACCTGAGCCTTGCAGGACATCCCAAGAGCAGGAGTTTGGTTCTGTTGCCCATTGGCTTTGCTAAGTAACAGCAAAGACATCTCCAGGAGCTGAGTAGCAGCAAATGAAGGACTTAAGGACTATGCAATTGCTGGTGAGGTGTCCAAGCACTGACCTTCAGCAAGGTGAAACACTTTGCTCTGCCAGCACTGGCAATGCAGCCACCTGCAACTTAACTTTCTAAAGCAAGCACAAAACTCATAGAAAACTTCTCCCTAGCTGATTCCCACCCTCACCTGAAGAACCAGATGATGTTCTTACCTGCAGAGCCAGCAGCAATGGGGCTGAGAAGTTTGGATGGATGCTCCAGCCATGCTCTCTTGTCAGTAGGAAATGTTATCCTCACTCTCTGGGGACTGATAGATTCTGCCTGGATATGGGTAAGGAAAGAAGCAAACAGCAGATGGAAGTAAGCTGGGAGGTGGAGAGAGCAAGCAGCAAATGCTCCAGAGAAGGTATTATCCCTTCTGTCCCAAATAACAAATGGAGACTGCAGAAATGTGACATCCTTCATCTTATCAATGTGGAAGACTTCTGACAGGCACAGCTATTACACACTGGTGTTAGAAGGCAAGAGAGAAGACAGAGATTTGTTCCCAAATTCATCAGATAACTTCAGTAAATCACATGTCAGGATGGTTTTTGAAGAGTAAGTGAGGGGTTTTGGGAGCTGTGGCTTTTGCTTACATTAAAGGGAAGAAAAACAAAATGTATGAAAGCAGCTGGGATGCTTAATCATGGAGACAAAAGGGAGGGAGATTATTCTGCTTAAAAAATGTGCTTGCAACTTGCAAATGCACTTGGAGAGGTGTTTGGATTACAGAGTATCCTATCAAGAAATATCATTAAAATGATGGTGAAGCATGCACATTACTCAGTGGCCAAAAGAGTTATAAAGAGTTGGGAAAGCTAAGCAATTTAGCAAGAGATGAATGGGCTGAACACTGGGAAGTTCTGAGGAAAGCTGTTCCAATGCCTAACCTCTCTTGCATGGGAGACACTTTGGAACCCCTCCAGGAATGATGAAATTTGATATATATATATTGGTGTATCACAGTGATACTTGTACAGTGATACAGTGATTCTTGTACAACAAGAAGAGTTGAAAAGTCTTGGTGAAATGATGAAAGGCTTGATGGAATGGTTTCAAACACACTTCCACCCAAAGCTCAGAGTCACTGGGAAAACAGAACCAAAGGAAAATGTTATCATCATCCCTGGAGGGGCTGAAGAAACATTTAGATGCTCTACTTAGGGATATGATTTAGTGGTGTGATTGGACTTGATAATCTTGGAGGTCTCTTCCAACCTTAATGATTCTGTGATTATTTAGGTGATTTGTTTTGCAACTTACTATTCCTGCTAATGTTCTCCTCCAGCTCTTGGAAAGCAATTGTGGTCCTGAGGGGTGATTCCACCCTCCCTCTCCTTCCCCAGGGCTTGCAATATGCTTTGTCACTCACTTGGCAAACTGACTACCAGCGTGTTCACTTTCACCAGGCCATTAATTGATAACACTTTAATTAATCTGAGAGATCAAATGGAGATTGTGGCCCACCACCAGCAACATTTATATTGACTTTGTTATTCCAATTATGTCTCTTAACCAGAAGAGCCCTTTGGTAGGTGACTCAACCTTTGAATCACCCTCAGCACACAACTAGATCAAGCTGCTAGGGATCTGACCTGAAAAAGACCTTGACGCTGCCAGGGTTCTCTCTCTGTGGGCTCAGAAATGTTCCATCTCCTGCTTCTCACAGTGTTCAGCTTGTCCTCTGCAGTTCCCTTTGTGTGTTGGACAGGATTCTCTGCTTCAAAACAGCAAACATGATCATTAGTGGGAAGCTCTGATTAGATTTCACTAGGTTCACTATAATTGGTTGAAATC
This sequence comes from Bucco capensis, assembly GCA_013396975.1. Lineage (NCBI taxonomy): Eukaryota > Metazoa > Chordata > Aves > Piciformes > Bucconidae > Bucco > Bucco capensis. The sequence continues at coordinate 9,180 of VWZO01007360.1, forward strand.
TGTGTTTCTTTTATTTTCTGGTGGGTTTGGGTTGGTTTATTATTATCATCATCATTGTCTTCGTCACCATTGTCATCGTCACCATTATCATCATCACTGCCGTCGTCATCATTGTCTTCGTCACCATTGTCATCATCATTGCCGTCGTCACCAGTCTTCGTCACCATTGTCATCATCATTGCCGTCGTCACCATTGCCGTCATCATTGCCGTCGTCACCATTGTCATCGTCACCATTGCCGTCGTCACCATTGCCGTCGTCACCATTGCCGTCGTCACCATTGTCGTCATCATTGNATTGTTACTGTCACCATTATCATCATCATCGCCGTCGTCACCATTATCATCATCATTGCCGTCATTGTCACCATTATCATCATCATTGCCGTCATCGTCATTGTTACTGTCACCATTATCATCATCATCGCCGTCGTCACCATTATCATCATCATTGCCGTCATTGTCACCATTATCATCATCATTGCCGTCATCGTCATTGTTACTGTCACCATTATCATCATCATCGCCGTCGTCACCATTATCATCATCATTGCCGTCATTGTCACCATTATCATCATCATTGCCGTCATCGTCATTGTTACTGTCACCATTATCATCATCACCGTCACTGTCATCATCGTCACCATTATCATCACCGTCACTGTCATCATCGTCACCATTATCATCACCGTCACTGTCATCATCATTCATCACCATCATCACTGTCATCATCATCACCGTCATCGTCACCGTCACCGTCACCATCATCGTCATCATCACCGTCATCATCGTCATTGTCATTATTATCATTGTTTTGTGGCTTTGTTTCATTTTAATTTGGGGTTATTTTTGTTGCTGTTATATATAGTTTGGGGTTTTCCTTATAGAATGCCCAATTAGTCCCTGCAGCAAAAGAGACAAAGACAACAAATTGCAGACCATTTCTAACTCAGCTATAGATTTTTTTTCCACCTCACCTTTTATTTCTGTTTTTGGGGAGCATCTTGAACCCCTCAAAGGCTCAGCTACAGAAACACTCCCAAAGGCAACCAAGAGCCATCCCAAAGATAAATGAATATATGCCAAGGCTTACGTGTGCTATCAAGCAATAAATACACTAGGAGTAGGAAGTGCAAAGAAAAGTAATTAAGGTTAAGAAAGAGGCATATGCAAGCTATAAAACATGAGGTAGAGAGGAGGACTAGAAAGATTGCAGAAGGAGGTTAAGAGAGTGGAAAGGGAAAAAGAAATTAATACAGGAGGCAGAGGAAGAGACAGGAGGGAGATTGCAGGAGAGGTTCAGATAAATAAGGAGATAATTCTCAACTCTGCAAGGTTCAGGAGTCAGATGCTGGAGAAGTGTCTCAAAGAGACAGCAGAGAAATTCTCTTCTACAAAGCAGACAATTGTGCTAAAGGAGATGAAAAGCAAGCATTTCCAGCTCCATGTATGGATGGTCCATGTGGATTCTTGGGGTAATAACACACATCTTGTTCAGTGGCATGGTAGTGCTAGGGATGGTTGGACTCGATGATCTTAGAGGTCTCTTCCAACATTAAGGATTCTGTGAGATTGGGAACCTTTGCCAAGGAGCTGCACATGGAGCATCCCACAGGTGCATGATGGGATCTTGTGATGTTATGGTTGTCCTTTGTCAGCTGAAGTTGAGATGAAGCTAGGACCTCATTAAGAAGGGTGGCTTGATGTTTTTGGAAGGATGTCAGAAGAGAAGGTGTCAATAGACCAGATGTGGCAAAACCAAAAGCTTAGAAACCTTGGAAAAGTGATTTAATATTGGCCAGTCAAGGAACAATCACAGAATTATTATGATTGGAAGAGATCTCTAAGCTCCTCAAGTCCAACCATACCTAGCACTAACATATCACTGAATCATGGCCCTAAGGAGAGCATCTAAATACTTCTTAACACCTCCAGGGAAATCATACCAGTGGCAATGATGCTTTAAGTGCATTTTTAAGTGCATTTTTCTTCCCTCTTGAAGCTTTACACAGGTTCTTTTGCCTCTCTCCACTCTATTTGTGTGATGTTTGGTCTTGTTCTACCTCATTCCTGAGTCAGTGTGTTGTGAGCTCCTTGGTCCTGAGTGATGCAGTGGAGATGATTGGTGCTATATAAATGTAAATTTCAATTCATTCCCTCCAGTCATTCAACAAGCTATCACCACAACCTTGTCATTTCAATTCTTCACACCTTTTTTTAGTGGGGGTCCTCTGTCTCAGTGAAGCCTGATCTCTTCAGCCCAGTGCCAAAGATAACCAGGCTGTATTAGAATATAGAATCACTTTTGGAAGTGGTCAGGTAAAATGAGAAGAAGCATAAAGCTCATTTCAGCCAGTTTTTACCTCTCTGCTTCCTTAAGCCAGCCCTAGCCAAAGAGGTAATGCTGCCATCCCCACCACTGTCCATGTGCCAGGATGTGTCCTGTTAGCAAGATGAGTGGAAGTGTTCAAAAAACACTTGTAGCTGTGGGGCTTGGGCCCATGGGTTAGTGGTGAGCAGGGGAGGGTAGGTTAACAGTTGGACTTGATGGTCTCAGAGGTCTTCTCCAACCCTGTGACAGCTTCTGCTGATGCCTGTGCTGAAGACACTCTACATGAACACAAGAAACTGTCTCAGTGTTGCTGGGAACCAAACAAATAAGGAGGCAAGAAACCTTCCATCCTCCTGAACTTTGTCTCCTTAACGTTGTCTAAGCTTTTTTCAATTAGCTGAGAGTGAAATGGGGCCAAGTTTGCAGGCAGAGATAACCACGGGAGGTTAGAATAGCTCAGGAAGAAATAACACAAATAAGGATCTCTGCTGAAGCAGGATTTAAATAAGTGGAAATGTTGCTGTGGCTCTGGAGGTGAAGGCTGGAGATGGGAGGAAAATGCTAAATTAAACTTCAAGGGTAAATCAAATCTTTTTCACCTTGATAGCAGGCTCCTGGCCTGAGCTAGAAGATGTTGGGATAATAGAGCCCTGTTGGGATAATTCACCTAGGAGAAGCAAATAATCCCTGTGTATAGGATTCAAAATGTGGAAACTCTAGTGTAACAAGAAGCAGAAAGAGTCAAGGCTGATGGACAAAGAGCAGAGGGTTCAAGGAATGAAGAAGATGAGCAGTTCTCTTGAGCATGCACAGTCTATACTCAGAGAATCATTTCACTTGGAAGTGGGTCTGAAGATGAAATCCACTGCCAAGTTCACCTCTGAACTATGTCCCTAAGCACTTTTACACAGCTTTTAAATAGCTCTAAGAGGTATTGAGGCCACCACCTCCCTGGGCAGCCTGATACTCCAAGATGTGCTAGAAAGAGAAGGCCAAACTGGGAGTGGATGGCAACGGAGGGAGGTTTGAATGTGAAAGGAGACAGTCTTGGGAGTAGAGACAGAGAGAGAAGACAAAACATTGATTAGTGGTGTCAGAACCTTCCCAGAGGTACAACTGTGTGGAAAAGAAGAGTTATTTCCTCACAGTGAGGAAGTCCTTTGCTGCTCTGTAGGAAGAACACTTAGTGGAAACAAAGCAGAAAGGTGGCAAGAATGTGCTAGGAGTAATGGTGAGACTTGGAGATAGGACACTAGTTGGGAACAGTCAGAAAGACTTTCCTGTTTGCCTAGTTCTCCAAGAAAACAGAGATGTTGTCTGTGTGCTCACCTGGCATTAAACTGAGCTTCCCAGGTGCTCCTCTGCCATCATTTCTCCTGGGGACATCTGGAAGTGTCCTGGTTCTACTTTGGTGTGTGCTCAGAAGTGAGAGCACAGGTAGTGGACCAAATGTGGAAGACTTCAGAATGCATTCATGTAGAGCAAAGAGAAGTTTGACCTGTAGGCAAAGAACCAGCTGAGGTTGAAGGTTCAGCAAGGGAGAGGAGAAAGGGCATTTTTTAGATGTATTAAATGCAAATGGAGAAGGTGAAGGAATTGGAGGCCTGGGGAAAGCAGAGATAAGCTGAATAAACAAACTATAAAGAGCTCTTCTGGCAGTCAGGTGCCTGGGCTGAAGAAAAATGCTCTTCCAACAAAAAAAATAGATTCCCTATTAAGTGATTTTGCTGGATTTTTTTTTTTCCATGCCACTCACCAGTTATCAATCTCCCCATCCCTAAAGACAAATGTCCTATTGGCCCTCACCCATCAGCTCTTCTCCATTTGTCACCATTTAATAGATATTAAAATGCACTGATTGTAAAGGAAAAAACAACAAACCAAACCCAACAAAATCAGGCAACATAAATCAAATAAAAAGAATATGAAAGGGAGAAGGAGGAGGCTGAAGAGAAAAGAATTGTTTTCCACTTGCTCTTTTGCAGCCAAGCTTCTCAAGGCCTCTCCACCATTTAAAACTAAAATAAAATGAAAGAAAATACAAACATCACCACCTCTCCAAAGATCTTAAGAGTGTAAATCACATCAGTAAGTTCATTAATCCCCTCACAAGTTGTTAATAAACACTCAAGGTGGGGAAGGGAAGTGGGGAAGCTTCAGAGCACGAGCAAACTCTCCGTGTGTGTGTGTGTGTGTGTCTCTCTCTCTCTATCTCTGATCCTATTATAAACTAACACACTATTCTTCTCCAATTTTCAGCCAGGATTGCAGCTGGCAGCAGCAGAGACACTGCAAGCAGCAGGAGGCAGGGGGGTGTCAGACTTCAGAGCGGCCACTGCCTTGGGGACCTGGTGGGGTGGGGAGCAGTAAATCAGCGCACGCTTGTCAACAGCCTCAAGCTGCACGAGTTACTCGAGCGCAAATAACAAATGGCTGTCATTGTGGAGCCAAAAACCTGTGATTATAATTATCACATCCCCGGTGACCTTGCATAAACTTTAATCCCTCTCCAATGGAGCATTTAAATAGCCTGCATCTACTGGCAGGGGAGCGTGTCCCCTCGGTCGAAAATGGCGAGAGAAACGAGAGTCACAAAGAAAGCGGCGAGCCCCTCCGTGTCCTACCAGGCTGGGTGAAAGAGTTGTACAAGGGAAAAAACCAACCTGTCACTGTCAGCTGTGTTGGTGTGATAGAGTCATCCTGAATGCCAGATGCTGTGCTGGTAGACAAAGATGGTGGTAGTCAACTAAATGTGGTGATATCCAAGCATGGTGGTATCCAAGTAAAGATGGTGGCATCCAAACAAGCATGGGGATATCCAGAGATGGTGGCATCCAAACAAGCATGGCGACGTCCAAAGATGGTGGCATCCGAACAAACAAGCATGGCGACGTCCAAAGATGGTGGCATCCGAACAAACAAGCATGGCGACGTCCAAAGATGGTGGCATCCAAACAAACAAGCATGGTGATGTCCAAAAGATGGTGGCATCCAAACAAACATGGCAGTGATAGGCCAACAAGCATGGCGATGTCCAAAAGATGGTGGCATCCGAACAAACAAGCATGGCAACGTCCAAAGATGGTGGCATCCAAACAAGCATGGGGATGTCCAAAGATGGTGGCATCCGAACAAACGAGCATGGTGATGGCCAAAGATGGTGGCATCCGAACAAACAAGAATGGCGACGTCCAAAGATGGTGGTACCTGAACAAACATGGCGGTATCCAAACAAACATGGTAGTATCTAAAGATGGTGGTAATCCAAACAAACATGGCGGTACCCAAACAAACATGGCGGTATCTAAAGATGTTATCCAAAGAAGCATGGTGATATCTAAACAAGCATAATGGTATCCAAAGAAGTCCTGGAGGGGCTGAAAACTCTTGTAGACATGGCACTTTGTGGCATGGGCGTGTTAGGTCAATGGTTGGACTTGATGATCTTAGAGGTCTTTTCCAACCTAAATGATTCTATGATTCCTGCCTATACTTCTCTGTGTTAAATAAAGTAAAAGATTCCTACAACAAGACATATTTTCCCAAAAGAGGAAATAGTACTGCCTAGGGAAGCAAGAAGTACTTGAAAGAGAGTAGTTCACTTCCACACTGAGAGTTTTAACTTGAAATGTGGAATTAGAGAAGAAAAATACTCAAGCAGTAGCTTGGGAAGACATGGAAAGGTCTAACAGTGGATGGCAGAGGTTATTGGGGTTGGTTTGTGAGCCAATAAAATCCTAATATATATTGGGAAAGGAGAACTTCTTCCAGCTAAACCATATCTCCTGGCCAAGCCTCTAGCAAGCTTCTCTCACCCCAGCAGGGTCAATTCCTGCTTGGAGAAGGAGAGGAGAAGGAGAGGAGAAGGAGAGGAGAAGGAGAGGAGAAGGAGAGGAGAAGGGAACACTACCCTTATGAAAACTGCAACCCCAATGAGAACACGCTCCCCCCAAGCCTTAACACTTCAATTATAAAGCAATCCTAACACCAATCCAGGAGCAAAAAAAAAACCCCTGTCACTGTCACATGCTCTCTTTGTATGCTGCTGAAAAATACCTCCAAAGTTTGGAAATTAATCACACAGCAATGCCAATCTTGTTGGGTTTTTTTTTTCCTAAGGCAGGCATCTCTGAGCCAACCTCTTCCCTCCTGAATGAATTACATTGAAATCATATAATTGCAGGCTGCCATTCAGTCACCCTTAACAATAGGAGACTTTGAAAAGGGGCATTTTTTTTCTTGCTTTTTTTTTTCCCTTTTCCTCTTTTCCCCTCCCTTCTGACTCCCAACTTGCAAGCATGAAGCAGACAGCATGGTGGCTTTTTGAAATGACCTAAAAATCTACATCCTTCAGGCAAATGAACACACACACACACACACAAACACAAAAAGGTGCAATTTCAGGGCAAATCCTTTGGTGTTAATCCTTAGGAACTCAAAGCATGAAGAGAAAAGAAGGGAAAGTGAGGGGGTGGGAATAAATGCAGGTTTCACTTTTGTTCATTATGGGACATTGACTTTCAGCTAATAGTATGCAATTAAAATTTCTTCCTGAGATTTCCTTATTGAAATCAGAGAGATAGCAGCCTGCTGAAGGGGGGGGGGGGTGTGTGTGTGATAGATCTAGGCTAAACGTGCTCCCTGGACAAACTGATTTATCATGTCTCATTCCAGCAGTGCTTCTCTTGCTTGCTCATTTCTCATCTTATTACTGTGAAGTTGTAATTAAAGAGGATCCTCCCCCAGAGAAGAGTTCTCCTGCAGGACCAAGCTTAAATCATCAAGGTCCTAGCTCTTCCTCCCCAGCCCAATTTAAAGAGGTAGGATGCTCAGGGGGGGAAAAGATGCACATCTAACACTTGGAGCTCCTGGAATGCTATACGTGGCTCTTTTTGTTAGTTATAGAATGAATCTGGTTGATAAGTTGGGAAATTCCTGGGCAAACAGAGCTCTGGAATGGATTATTTCAATTCCTCTGGAGAGACAATTCAATTAAAATGGTATTGAACTGCTGTGGTTGATTTATTTTGGGCCTACCTCATGTATGATCACTCCTATAATGCACCCAAATATCTCAAAGGGCACTGAAAGACTAGTTAAGGAATAAAAAGCTTGGTTAAAAAATGCTTCTTCAGGAGCAATAGAACAACATCTGTCCAAAAAAAGGCAATCAACATTGATTAGGAGGAGAGGAATTTGCCAGGAAGGCTCTACACCATAAAGAGTGTTGATGAGTTGGACATCATCATATCCTTCCTCTTCCAAATTCCCAGCCCTTCAAACACAGGGCTGGAAGTATAAATCATAGATAATAAATCATAACATAATGATTATATCATATATAGAGAATCACAGAAGGTTAGGGGTTGGAAAGGACCTCTGGAGATCATCTAGTCCAACCTCCTGTCAGAGCAAGACAACCTAGAGCAGGTTAAATGCTATCATCTAAACATTACCTAATATAAAAACTCTATAAACTAGAAATTAAATTATAGTATATATATATATTATATATATTGTATTATATATATAAATATACATGAAAATATATTATATAGAATATACTATAGTATATCTATTATATACAGTATAGGATATACTATAGTATGTC
>VWZO01007360.1:34526-46041 GCA_013396975.1 Bucco capensis
GAGAGGGAGAAGGTCTCCCCTGAGCCTCCTCTTCTCCAGCCTAACCAAGCCTCAGCTGTTCCTCAGCACACTTAGACCCTTCCCCAGCTTCCTTACCCTTCTCTGGACACACTCCAGCACCTCAATATCCTTCTGGGAGTGAGGAACCCAAACCTGAACATAATACTTGATGTATGACCACCCCAGTGCCCAGGCCAGCAGGACAATCTCTGCCCTAGTCCTGCTGCTGTTGACCTCCAAGATCAACCATCCACCCAACACTACCTTGCTCACCATGATAACCCTCTCAGGGAAGAAAATCTTCCTAATATCCAACCTGACCCTCCAAAAATCAGTGGAAACTGAGGCCCTGCCTCCCTGCAAAAAACTCCACCCTGAAACCTTGAGGACATCAGAGTGTAATGCAGCCAAAATGCTGCTGATGTCAACCATGGTTGGAGAGCAGGGATGGAGCCTCCAGAGCCTTGTGTGCTTGCAAGGCTTAGGTGAGTCCCACAGGAGCCTCTCTTTAAACAGGGGAGGGATTTCATCCCTAAACAACCAGGCTAGTGTCAGCTGTAGCTGCCACACAAAGGGTAAAGGTTATAATTTCATGAGGCATGAATGGGGTTGGTTGTTGTTTTAATTTCAACCAATTAAATTAACCTCTCAGGCTTGAGGCCCTTTAGTGCATCATCCCTGAAATGCCCATTTACCAGACACATCAGCTACTCCAGAGGTTTCCTCTCCTCTCTTATTGCCTCAGCCCAGTGACTAGATGAAAGGAAATCACTGAAGCATGAGCTTTATAACAACATCAAATAAAAAGCAGAGATGGAGCTTTCCTGCTTTATTCCTATTTTTGTTTAATTCTTCCCATCGCTTAGTTAATTTCCAAGCAACATCCTTTCTGTTGAGTCCCATTAGGCTAGAAAATAAAATGATTTATTCTGTATTTATTCCATGTTGATGTATTTATTATTATTGTAACTAGCTGTTGGTAGGGGAAATTAAGTAGTTTATAGTACCTGGGGTTAAGAGCTCCCTTCCAGCTTGCATGAGGATTCTTCTTCTCTACAGCTAACCCATCATGCTCACATCAAATAAAATGGTTGAGTAAGAAATTGGCCATGCTGCTGAGATTCAGAGGAAGTTTGGGACCCAATTTCCCACTCCTGCCCACCAGGCCAAGGATTTCAAAGGTCTCCTAGGAGTTGGAGAGCTCCAGCAGGAAAGCTTAAAGACACCTCTCCAATTGCTCTGTCAGCTGCAGACCTTGCTTCCATGAACACATGTCTACAAGGAGACATTTCCATTTTTGCAGCTTGCCCCAGGAGGCTCTCCCCACTTATTCCTAACAGCAAATATTAATGCAGAGTTGCTGACCCAAATCACAAGATATTGGTATTGCAGCTCTTCCATGCATTTCAACCCCCCCCCCCCTCCAAAAAAAAACCCTCTTCTGTCTCATGGGCAGGGCCAATTTCTTGCCAACAAAGAGCAGCAGGAGACATAAAAAGAAGTCATTCCTTGCAGCAACATTTTCTTCTAGACAAGTTCCTCTAGTTCTACCTCTGAAATATCAGCATGGGAAGACTCCAGCTGAGAGAAGCATTGTGTTCCAGCATCACAGAATCATGAAGGTTGGAAGAGATCTCCAAGATCATCAAGTCCAACCATACCTAGCACTAAAGCATGGCCCTAAGTACCATATCTATACATATCTAACCTAAGGTGTTTGCAGGCCCATCCTAAGCCCATAAAGCATCTTGTCCAGGAGCTGCTTTATGCTGCTGACTCTGCCCTTGTTGCCCAGACACAAGGAGCTCTGCAGTGTTTAACGTGCTGCTTTGCAGCCACTGCTCAGCTTTTGGGGCTGGAAGTTAGCTTAAAGAAAACAGAAGTTTTATATCAACCTGCACCTCAGGAAGTTTCTCATCATCCTCATATCATCATTGGCAATTCAGAGCTTAAATCAGTCCAACAGTTTAATTCCCTAGGCAGCCTCATCTCCTGGGATGGTAAGATTGATGGAGAGATAGACACTAGGCTAGCAAAGGCATAGAGTGCTTTGGGAAACTCTATCCAAGAGTCTGGAGAAATAAACACTTGAAGCAAAGTGCAAAGCTCAGTGTTTCTAGAGCCATTGTGCTGTCTACTCTTTTCTATGGTTCCCAAGCATGGCTCATCTATCCCCACCACCTACGACTCTTGGAGCGCTTCCAGCAGCGCTGTCTCCGCACAATCCTAACCATCCATTGGACAGATGCTGGGACTAATCCGTGTGTCCTAGAACAAGCAGCAATTCCAAGCCTTGAGGCCATGCTGCTGAGAACGCAGCTGCGTTGGGCAGCTCACGGCTCCAGGATGAAGAACTCCTGCCTGCCTAAGCTCATGCTCTCTGGGCAACTTGCCCCTGGCTGTGGCAAGAGAGGAGCCCCGAAGAGGAGATGCAAGGACTCCCTGAAACAACAGCTCAGCCTTGGCCATATTGCTGCCCTGAACTGCTCTCCTCTGGCCTCCACTCAGCAGCTCTGCACACACACTAGTTTGAATGCCGCCCATGGTTTGGAGCAGGCACGCAGGATCACTCTGGAGGAGAAAAGACAGCGTAGAAAGAATCGTGTCTTGCAGCTTCTACCTCCTGAGGAGTCCTTGTGCTGTGCCTTTTGCAACCGCTCTTGTCTGTCCCAAATTGGCCTTTGCAGCCAGCAGCACACTTGGGAAGAGCATGGATGGAGCCCTCCCTGGAGCTGCATTCACATAGCCTGGCCATGATGATACATATAACCAAGAGCTTTTGGCCCTCCACACACCAGAGAGATACATAACTGGGCACATGGCTTGGTGACAAGTGTGGTAATGTTGGGTGGGGAGTTGGACTTGATGATCTCAGAGGTCCTTTTTCCAAGCGTCATGATTCTGTGATGATAAATGGGACAGAGAAGAGTCTCAGCAACACCTCATTGCTCAGTAAACCAGATAGCAAATAACTAGATGACCTCCAGAGGTCCCTTCCAACCCAAACCATTCTATGATTCTATAAGGGGCAATGGTTTTAAACTGGAGAAGAGTAGATTTAGACTGGATATTAGAAAGAAGTTCCTCCCCACGAGGGTGGTGGAACACTGGCCCAGGTTGCCCAGGGAGGTGGTTGAGTTGCCATCCCTGGAGGCATTGCAGGTGAGGCTTGCCAGGGCTCTGGGCAAGCTGATGTAGTTGGGGATGTCCCTGGCCACTGCAGGGGGGTTGCACTAGATGAGCTCCAGAGCTCCCTTCCAACCCAAACCAGTCTAGGATTCTATGATTCCTGTTTCTCTTGTGAGGTGGTTGCCTGGCCCTGAGTACATCATAAAGCTCATTTCACAGGCAGAAAAGCTGATGTGATGACTTCCAAGTCATAAAAGAGATATTTGTATTAGATATTCCTGATGTTAGTGATGAAGGAACAAGACATTGTTCCTCAGGGAAGAATCTGCTCTAATAAATAACTTTAGTTACTACCACAGAAATCATTGTCAAACCACTGACCATGCAGGATATGTCCAAAGAGATCCCAAAGCTGGCATTTCATTTTTATACCTCCACAATTTCAAGAGAAAGAGCATCCCTATTGGTCCATCAAGGAACTTTAAAGCTCAGAGAGGTCTGAGAGAGAAAATTATTGACCACATTATAGTTCTAGGACCTCCAAGAGAAATTCTCCTCAACTAGACATTGATCACATTTTTCCCTCAGCTTCCTTCCTGTTGGGAACAGGAGATCAATGGAACTATGGAAGCCAAATGCTATGGAGATTTACAATCAGAAACAGGTAATTAAACCAGAACTATTATTTCCATACACTATATTTTTGTTCCTTTTATAACAGCAGAATTTGGGATTTACCAAAGACTAAAAGGGCCTTAAATAGAGAAAGATAACCAGGGAACAGATACATCTTTTCTCACCCCAAAAAGCTGTGTATCTTCATTCCCACTTTCATTTCCTCTTCTCAAAGTGTTCCCATGACACCAAAGAGGATTCCAGAAGAAAAATGCTGGCAAATAGCAGGAAATGCACTATAAAAACTTTCACCTCTGGCTCATCAATTAAAATCCAGTGCTAACTGGTAGTGACTAAACATCATTATCTTCTGCTAGCTGTTCAGTTGCCTAGTTGAAAGGGAATTTTGGCTCTCCAAGACCCTGCTGGGCCTCACACAAGACCATGGAGGACTGGGGTTTAATGGTTTTGGGCTTATAGCTCTCCTTCCCATCAACTCTGATGAATTAGTTAGTTCTTTACTGTTCTTCTCAGCCCAGGAGGGAACAGAGAAATCCCATCCTTCTAGCCTAGATTATTCCCATTATCAGCTCCCTAAATCTGGGCTGGAGCCAGAGATCCTAAACAAAGCTAAGGTGTAGATGTTCCAGGAATCAAATCCCTAGCAGAGGGGCAATAATGATCCTAAAGCAATAAAGTGGAGGCATAATAGTTCCTGGACTTTTTAATTTGTGACTAATTTGTTGCACAATGAGGTTGCAATTTTCTAATTGTGATTGCCACTTTAATTTTACTCATGGCTGTGCAACTAACAATGTAGAGGCTGCTAATTAAAATTAATTGTACCTTCACCTGCATATTTCTATTAGGCTGTTAACTTCAGGAGGGGAGGCTCAATGATTTTTGTTCTCTGAGAGATGCTGAATTCATCTCAGTGAGCCCAATTATGTCACACTCTGTAATTCCTCTATGCAACAACAAGCATTTTTTTTCCTGTGAGGTGAGGAGTGGCTCCAATCCCAAACCCAACAGCAGAATATTGCCTGACAGAAAAGACTTGTAAGGCTTTTTTTTCTTCTGCTGCTGCTTCAAAAGAGCCTGTTTGTGGGCAAACTGTAGCAAAACTAGCAATAAAGCCAAGGAAAACTCAACTAGAGAGTTATCCTTCCATCAATTTCTGTGATTCTATGACAAGCTGCAGCATGCACATTGGAAACAATGGGAACACAGGGATGGAATAAACTGTTTCAAGCAACAGGCAGGAGTATGAAAAGCTTAAAAACCCCCAGACTGTTATACAAGGACCATTTACAGTCATGTCCCTAGCATCCCAGGCTCTGCTCCAGATCCCAGCAGCAGCAATCCAATGCAATTGCACTGAAACTCTGCCATGTTGTATGGATTTTCCTCATGTCATAGAATGGTTTGGCTTGGAAGGGATCTTAAAAGATCATCTAGCTCCAAACCTAATAAGAATTATTTGCCTGGTCACAGAAGTACAGAATCATGAAGGTTGGAAGAGATCTCTAAGATCATCAAATCCAACTCCATGCCACTAAACCTTGGCTCTAAATAGAGCAGCTAAATGTCTCTTCAACCCCTCCTGGCATGGCAACTCCATCACCTTCCTGAGCAACCTGGGCCAAGACTTAACAACCCTTTCAGGGAAGAAATTCCTCCTGATATTCCATGCTCTATGGGCTCCTCAACAGCTTCAGCCTTGCCTTGCAATGATTCTATGGAAAACAAAGGTCCTAGAGATGTCTACTAACAATAAACCACATCCTTAATGTTTTCCACTCTCTTCCCCAAGTCAGATTACAGGCATGGGAAAGAAGTGAACTACCAGCTAAAGGAAGCTACAGGTATAGATTCACAGGATATTAGAGGTTGGAGGGATCTCTGGAGCTTATCTAGTCCAACCCACCCTGCCAGAGCAGCAGAAGCTAGAGCAGCTTGCACAGGATGGTCTTGAGTTGGCTTGGGAATCTCTCCAGACATGGATACCATGAGGTGAAACCTCCCTCTGGCAGACAAACTATGAACTGAATTGCAACTACTCCCTTCAAAATGAGATTGATTGGGGTTTTTTTACTATATGCTTTTGATGACTGTTTCCCCCTATAAACCACACAGTTAAATACCAAGGGGACCTTTTCCTAGCATCCAGAATAATTGGCTGGTTTGAGTGGTATTATTTAATGGGTCTGGGTGAGGGACTGGTAGTCATGCAATTCACTACCAACCCCTTGACCTGGATCACTGCTGGAGCAAGTTTTATGAGCTTCATTGCATTTTCCTCTCCACCCCTCCCTTCCTCTGTAAATGAGTCTGGACAAAGAACATCTCCTGTTTCTTGGGCATCACTTTCTGCACAGATATCTGCACTGCTGCCAAAGTCTGTGCAGGAAAGAGGGGAGAGAAAGAGAGAGGAGAGGGAGAAAGAGAGAGGAGAGAGAGAAAGAGAGAGAGAGAGGAGAGAAAACCCCACAAACTAAAAGTATCTGATTATTTGGGAAACAAAATCAAAAGAAGAAGCTGACTTCCAGCACTTAAATCCTGTGTGGTGAGATTGGTCATGTTCTGCAAGGCATTACTGGAAGTTAGCATGGAAATAAGGGAAAGGTATGCAAGGCATTACTGGAAATTAGTATGGAAATAAGGGAAAAAAGGAGGATATCACAATTAAACAATGAAATAAAGAAAACCAAAGGAAAATATTGGGTGGATATTTACCTTTTAGTTCTAACCTCACATCTGAGGACAGCTTAAGGTTGGGTTGGTTCCCCCCCCCATCTTTCTTGGTGCTCTTCCCCCCCCCCCTTGAAATCCAAACTAAATTCAACTGCAAAGGCAAGCATATTGCTTTCCATCTCCAGGGATCTTGTGAGAGCTCAGGAGGGCTGTGAAGGCCAAGTAGTGATAATGCAGCTCCTCCAGATCGTTTGGGTTCAATTTGGAGATTTGATTCACAGCAGCAAAAGCACAGAGCCAAGCAGATGCTCTCAGCCTCTGCTGATTAGACTGACCAATGGGATATCAATTAGGATCTTTTGGAGCTGCAGCCCACCTGCTGCTCTGACTAATCTCTGCTATTAGGAGCCCACGCTTGGGTAATTAGATGAACTTGATGGAACACGAAGCTCAACTGTCCCTCTGAAGTAGTGGAGGATGAGCTAGAGGACACCAATCTTTGCTTTAGGTGCAGGCAAACAGCAGGACACACAACCAAATCAGAGACAGCAGGACACCCAAACAAACCAGAGATAGCAGGACACAGCAACCTGCTCTAGATTCTCCTGCTCTGGCAGAGGGGTTGGATTGTTGACCCAGTCTCCCACAGCATTCTCCTGGAGAAACTGGCAGCTCATGCTATAGACAAATGTACTCTGCACTGGGTTACAAAGTGGCTGAATGGCCATTCCCAGAGAGTTGTGATGAATGGAGTGAGATCTAGCTGGCTGCCAGTCCCCAGTGGTGTCCCTCAGGGCTCAGTTTTGGGGCCAGTCTTGTTTGGCATCTTTANTTTGAAGTTGAGACAGGGTGGGGTTAGATTGGATATGAGGAAGAAATTCTTTCCAGCAAGAGTGGTGAGACACTGGCACAGCCTTGCCAGGGAGGTGCTTGAGTCTCCATCCCTGGAGGTGTTTAAGAAACATGGAGATATGGTGCTCCAGGACATGCTCTAGTGAGGGCAGGGCTTGGGTGGTTTGGTTTAGTTTTTTTTGTGGTTTGTTTTGTTTTGGTGGGACTCTGTGATCTGAGAGGTCATTTCCAGCCATGAATGTTCTGTGATTCTGTGACTAGATGATCTCCAGAGGTTCCTTCCAACATCCAACCAAAGCAGACAGGTAAGACTTTTCCAGGAATGGAAACCTGGCTGAATGGACTATGGTACTAAGAATAATTGTTTACAGCTAATACTAAACCTCCTGTGGTCCAACTTGCTCCCATTCCCTCTTGTCCTAACATTGGATGACAAGCTGTAATTGTCATTTATGATTTTATTAGAAGCCCCAGCACTTTCTTTGCCATACCACTAGCTTGGATCTGCCATGGGCTATAGGACTGAGAAGATGCAATGTTTAGCTCCAAATGGATATCCAGGAGGAAAACATAGCATGCAAGACCAACCTGGAGCATCCAAAGACACTGTAAATTATCTTCATATCACTCCTTTCTCATTTAAACAATAAAATAAGTCAAATCTCCTCCTGAATGGAAGCACACAGCTCCCTCTGAGCAGTCAGGGTTCCCTTTGTGACCATCTGAGGCTGAGTTCCAGCTCCATCTACTCACACACCAAGGTCTTCTGTATAAAGCTAAGCTGATGTATGGAGGCTTGGGATGCAGTTGTTAACTCCAAGCAGCAGCTAGGCTTTCAAGATTTGCAATTCAACCCCCCCTAAAAAAAGCACTGATAAAGAAGAGTTGATTTCTCTCATTATGTAAAATGTGGATGCTCTTGTCTTGGCCAAAGAGGTAAAAGCATGAGATTTCCTGCTACTTACAGGTCGTTTGGCTGAAAAAATACAGTCCCTTGGCAGTTTGCTCTATTGGCAATTAGATAACAAACACAGGACATGGAGATGGAGTCCAAGAACATTGCTGTGCTTTACAACCTGCCTGCACAATAACTTCTCCAGCTGGAAATGTAGAATAAATACAAATCCTAGATAAATAAACCCACCCCGGAGCAGATGTGTAAAGCAGCAAAGTACAACAGAGCTCCCTGGATTTACTGTGCCTGAGGATTCTGCCCTTTACTGGGGTGTTTTGCAGCTCAAAAATCATACAATCCTTAAGGTTGGAAAAGACCTTTAAGATCATCAAGTCCAAGCATCAACCTGTCACCTCCATGTCACTAAACACCACATCTAGATGGTTTTTGAAGCCCTCCAAGGATGATGATCATCTCCATCACTGGGCCAAGGCTTAACCACCTCTTCCTTCCTAATATCTAACCTGAACCTCCCCTGGCACAACTTGAGACCATTTCCTCTCATCCTATTCCTGGGAGAAAAGACCAACCCCCCCAGCTCATTCCAAGCTCCTTCCAGGGAGCTGGAGAGAGGGAGAAGGTCTCCCCTGAACCTCCTCTTCTCCAGCCTAACCAAGCCCAGAAGACACAAGTGAAAAACACAAACAAAATGACAAAGGGAAAGAACAATGGGGACAGTTTGGGGAGGAGAAGCCTTTATGTGCAGCAGAAGTATTTACCACCACTAACCATGTAGTAGATACTCTCCAGGCACTACAAGCAAGGGTTTTACCTTTATTACCATGAAGAGATTGAGAAAAGTCAATTTTCCCTATTGTTGCTAATTCCAGAGGGAGGAAGGACAACAAACACATTGGGGACACAAAAGGAGTTTTGGCTCATGAAAGTTTATCTCTGCTAATAAAGAGAATAAATGGGCCTCAAAGTAAAGATGTCATTAGCAGCACTTTGTCACTGGTGGAATAATGCAGCGTGGAGCCTTGTGTTGGCTTCTGGGTAGTAATATGATTTGGAAAACATCCTCTGGAGTAGCTGGAATCATAGAATCTCCTTAGGTGGAAAGGTAATCAAGAGCAACTTGGTGTTTTCAAAGGATGAGATTTCCTTCCCCACTGGTGCTTAGGAGCACTGATTCACTAAGGCTGGGAGAGACCTCAAAGATCATCAAGTCCAACCATCAACCTATCACCACCATGTCCCCAGGTACCACATCTATCAACTTCCATGGCTCTTAGCATAAAGAATTACTAGATTTTTCACTTGAAAAGCTCAGGAGTCAGAGACACTTCCTTTGCACCACTAAGACCTCTGGAGAACACTCTTTCTGTATTGGGTTTGGCTGAGATGGAGTTAGTGTCCCCAGAGCAGAGAGTGACAGGACAAAGGGAACAGTTTTAAACTGAGAGAGGGATGACTGAGATTAGATGTTAGGAAGGAATTCCTTCCTCAGAGGGTGGTGAGACACTGGAACAGGATACCCAGAGTTGTTCTGGATCCCTAGCAGTGTTCAAGGCCAGGATGGATGGATCCTGGGCAAGCTGCTCTAGTGGGTGGCATCCCTGCCCATGGTAGAGGCTTGGGAACTAGGTGACCTTTGATGCCCTTTCCAACCTAAACCATTCTACAACTACGAAATCCCAACACCTCCAGTCTCCTTTCAACCCTGATGAGCAGCCCTCATGAGATCTCACCTGTTTGGGTGTGACAGGAAGGGGAAAAAACAAAAGGCACAGGACCAACCCAGTGCTTTGCACATCCCTTGCTGCCATCTCAAGTCACTCTCGAGCGTGACCACCTCCTGTTCCAGCCTAATTGCCACAAAGTTGTGCAAATCAATTCAATTCATCAATTTATGGTCACCTCACCAGAGAGAAATAGCACAGAAATCCTCTATCTTCTTTTTTTTCCACTGCCAGCAGCTGCTCAACCCTTCAAGTCACCTTTTTTGGGGTCATCCTTAACCTTCACCTCACCGTTGCGACAGGAAGCAGCAAGGGCAATTCCCAGCTCCCAACAGCTACTTTTCCCTCCCCAATCATCTAGCTTGCAGTGGGGATCTTCACCTCCTGTTCTCCTCCTCTTTTCTACCTCCTCATCTGCCATGAAATTGACATTTTGGGTTAATACTAATAGGACAGGACAAATCCCACTGACTCCAGCAACCGCGTCCAAGGTTTCATGGTGAGGCAGCAGGACCTGATTTCCCTCCTGGATTCGTTTTCTGCCTGTGAATGAGTGCTAAAGGGGATTATTAGTGCCCCAGTGGGGAGATAGAGAGCATAGAACTAATCTGCATTGCTTATCTCCAGCAGACAGTGGCCTATCAGGACCTGCCTACATGGCCTCCATGCTTGGCCCTTGCCTTTTATTGTCTTGCTGCTGTTGCTGCTGGTAGCTTCTCCTCTTCTCTCATAAACAACCAATTACTGCCCCAAACAGATGTCTGTGGCCATGATCAAATAATTCAGCTGGAGTGAAGAGGCCTTAAACAGGTCAATTCCATTCGTTAGATATGGTATCTGAGCGAAGGCAAAGGGAGGCACTGCAGGGTCACCTGAACTGGGGAGTTATTGAGGGGAGGTAGACTTGGGGACAGGGGATAATGAATCAGCTTCTGCCACTTAACACTGTCAAAATGCCTAAAATGAGAGCTGAGGGATAGTTTTGCCACCAAGAATTGAAGAGATGAGTTAAGAGCAAAGGGAAAGCCTTTACAAAGCACAACATTTCCACCTCTCCATCCTACCCTAACCTCCCCGTCCTACCCTACCCTATCCTAACCTAACCTCCCCGTCCTACCCTACCCTATCCTAACCTAACCTCCCCGTCCTACCCTACCCTATCCTAACCTAACCTCCCCGTCCTACCCTGTCCTAACCTAACCTCCCCGTCCTACCCTGTCCTAACCTAACCTCTCCGTCCTACCCTGTCCTAACCTAACCTCCCCGTCCTACCCTATCCTAACCTAACCTCTCCGTCCTACCCTATCCTAACCTAACCTCCCCGTCCTACCCTATCCTAACCTCCCCATCCCAACCCAACCTCACCTCTCCATCCCAACCCAACCTCACCTCTCCATCCTGAGCAACCCCCACCTGTCTCCAAGCTCCTTGCAGGGAGCTGCAGAGAGGGAGAAGGTCTCCCCTGAGCCTCCTCTTCTCCAGCCTAACCAAGCCTCAGCTGCTCCTCAGCACACTTGTGCTCTAGACCCTTCCCCAGCTTCCTTGCCCTTCTCTGCACACACTCCAGCACCTCCATGTCCTTCTGGGA
>VWZO01007366.1:0-28314 GCA_013396975.1 Bucco capensis
GATGTGGTACTTAAGGACATAGTTTAGTGGTGTGTAAGGTATGGTTGGACTTGATGATTTCAGAGGTCTCTTACAGCCTTTGTGATTCCATGAAATAAAGATGTTTTAAGTGAGTACCTTAACAGAAGTCTTTGATAATTCAGTGGAGAAAGGTAAAAGAAGACTCAGCAGCTGAAAGTTAGAGCTAGACAAGCCCTATCAGGAAAAAAAAAAGCCATGTGCTCTTGGGATGACAATTATCCAAAATAGTTCGCTCCAAGCAGAGAGCTGGCTTCTCTTCATCTTGATGTCTTCACAGCAACATTATTCAGATCTAATACAAGATCTCCAAGTGAAAAAACTCTGCCCTGACCAATGTCAGCCAAAACACTCTGGTGGCCTTCCTAACTTCATGTCCCTGACATAGACCTCCTGATAGAAATCATTGTGCTCCAGGTCTTCTCCCTCCAGATGCCAGCCAGATCAGCTGCTGGGAGTAGCCATGCAAAGTGATTAATGGCCCCTCAGCACCTGCCTGACACCACTTGCTCTCCTACCCCACACTTAAAGGAGCTGATGGGGACAGGCAAGTTAACCCTTCCATCATCCTGGTGCAAGGGGTCCATCAGGGGTCCCCATCATCAGGTGCCAGATGATGTGCAGGCAGGGCTAACAAGAGACCTACAGCCACTGGCCCTATGTAAAAACTTTTAAGAGGTGACTATGAGAGGTGTGACATGTGGTCTGGTAATGGGGTGTGAAAACAACCAGAGTGCTGAGCTGTCTGTCAGGCAGCATCTGCAAGTCATGCCAGCAGAGACTGTGTTGGCAGTGGTGGCTCCACGTGGAAGTGGTGAGCTGTGCTTCACCTGCTGGCACACACATCTGCTAAGTCTGCTCAGCCCAACAGTGAGGTGGCAAGATCCTCAGGAGCGCCAGCCTCTACTAGTAGGGAGGCTCTGCAGANGAGGGGAGACCTCATGGCTCTCTATAACTACCTGAAGGAAGGTTGTAGAGAAGCGGGAATTGGTCTGTTCTCCCTGGTAGAGAGTGATAGGACAAGGAGAAATGGATGGAAATTGTGCCAGGGGAGGTTCAGGCTAGACATTAGGAGGAATTTCTTTCCTGCAAGGGTTGTCAGCCATTGGAACAGGCTGCCCAGGGAGGGGGTTGAGTCACCATCCCTGGGGGTGTTTAAGAGACGGGTAGATGTTGTGTTGGGGAGCATCATTTAGTGGGGTGATAGGGCTAGGAAAAAGGCTGGACTCGATGAGCTTCAAGGTCTCTTCCAGCTGTAACTGTTCCATGATTCTATACTAAGGGGGGGTGGCCTGAGCAGCGCTGCCAGTGCTCAGACATGTCCATGGGTAAGAGGTCTCAGACCTAGTGTCTGGGGGAGCGCAAAACCTCTCTCTGGTGGGGAAATAACCATATGAACGAAGCCAGCGGCTGGGCTGAGGGAGAGAGCCTGCACCTCACACCATGCCCCTCCTGACCTAGAGTCACCTTCAAAGCTGAGCAGATGCTCTTCTAGGCCCAGGCAGAGCCTTTCGCAAGGCCAGCAAAATACCTCTCTCTCTCATGATTTCTCATGAGACTGGAAGTAATACTGACTTTCAGATACAAACTCCTTCAGCCCACAAAGACGTGGAAAGGTCCTGCTGGTAATAGTATTGGCTTTGACCACCAACCAAAAACCTCAAGGTGATTTTTTCCAGATGAAGGTGCCATGGTTTGGCAACTGTCAACATTTTGAAGCAACAAATCTTGGTTTAAATTTGACTCTCCTGTAGATCTCCCTGCAGTCTTCTTGTTTGTCCCTTAACCAGAAACCCTGTAAGGGCTCTTACTTCCTTGGATCACTCCTTGTTCCTCTTGTGGGCCATGGCTCTGTGGCCAGCGTCACAGGTTTAAAACCCACTTTCCTTCACCTTCTCCTGAACAGGATTAAAAAACCAAGGCTCCTCCTAACCCAGAGTCAGATTTCAAAGGAAAAGTCAGGATTGAAAAGCCAATTTAGCTGATAACAATTAATAGGCTTCAGATGGAAGTCTGACATCCCTCCCTGACCACCATCATTCCTCTTTGTGGGGAGGATGAGACAGATTGAACTCTCCAAAATCTAGTTGAAAACTCCAAGAAGTGCTTCCACCAGATGATAAGCGTCCAATGGGCTCTGCTTCCCCTCTGTCTGCAGAAGGGGAGAAAGACAATTTCCCATTTGGCTGCAACCTATCAGTTGCTGTGGGATGTGCCCATGTTCCCACAGCTCTATATGGCGCCCTTCTCATTTTCCAGGTTGTCTTCCTGACCGGATTCATCTACTGCCAGATGTTGCTCACCTTGCAGAGTTCGTAGCTCCTGCAGCTGCTAGACTTCCACAGAGGTTCAGAATTTTTACCAGGAGTGGCAAAAAGTTGACAGGATGCTTGCAGTTTTGCTGTGACTGACATAGTGCTGAGTTGCAGCAAGGCTCTTGTTCAGCTTGCTCCCATTGCACATGAAAAACTAAGAGACAGCCAGGCAGGCAAAGGAGTGAAGGTTCCAGACAGACACTCTGGATGATGAGGGCCAGCTCTGCAACTCACAGATGTGGAAGATGGGGATTTTGAAAAGAAAAATTGCATTTTACAGAAATAGACATAAGCAGTTTCCACACAGGCATCAGGAAAATCCTTTAAAAACGCCCGTGCCAGCTGGACAGAACCTCATCTGAAAGATGTGTGCGTGCAGAGCCAACAGGGGCAAGCAGCAGATCTGCAAGGTAGGAGCCACAGCATGGGCACTTGCAGCGTCCCCCAGCCCCAGGCCTCAACACTTGCCACAAGAAAGGAGAAATTGCTGCTCTGCAGGGCTGGGGAGACCACATGTTTTGGCATCTCAGGGTTCCTGTTGCATCAAAGACTTCCTGATTGACATTGCAATTACTTTGTCTGCCCTCAGCATACAAATAATATCTGCCACCAGTGCCTACTGGCCAGCTCCGCTCTCCCTGGGGTGACGGCAAGGCACTGAACCAGCCGAGTACTCCCCGCTGCAGAAACACAAAGACTGCAGACAAACCATCTGCACCCAAGGGCTCTCCTAGCTTTGGTTCATGGAGAGAGGACTCAAGGAACCAGGGGGTCCTGATGGACAAACTGAACACAAGTCATCAGTGTACTGCTGCAGCAACAAAGGGCCCTGGCAAATGGGATCCTGGGCCACATCCACAGGGACACTACTAGTGAAGACAGAGATGTGATCATCCCACTCTACTCAGTGTTTGTCAGGACATATCTATAGTATAGTATAGAGTGTCCAGCTCTGGTCCCCACAATTTCAAAAAAAGACATGGACAGACTGGAGAGGGTGCAAAGGAGGGCCACAAAAAACGATCAAAGTGCAGGACAACCTGCCTTATCAGGAAAGACTGAAGGAGTTAGGTCTTTTCTCCCTGGAGGTGACTCAGATGGGACTACATCACAGTTTTTCACTACTTAAAGTGTCGGCGGTCGGGGCAGACAAACACACTGCACAGGTTTCATCTTATGGTGAAGCAGCAAATTCAAGCCTCTTTATTAACTACAAGTGTCTTCTTATATACCTTTTCTCTAGCACATGTGTCTCTTTGCTACTGGTTACATATAACCATAATATGGCACCACTGGTTAGCATTTGCATATTGCCAAGTCATCCCTGCTTTGCTACACCCCTGCTCTATGGTACACTTACTATCTCCAAGGTCACTTCCTGACTCCATAACCTCCACATTAAAGCGTGGCTACAAATTAGACAGAGGGCCACATGGAGAGGACAAGGGGCAACAGGTACAAGCTGCACCAGGAGAGATTTCATCTTGATACAAGAAATAATTTTTTTTATAGTGAGATCAATCAAACACTAGCACAACCTCCCCAGGGATATAGTGCAGCCCTCATCTTCACAGGTTTTCAAGATGCAACTGGACAGAGTGCCAAATAATATCATCTAGGCTCCCCTTTCCATAAAAATTTCGACCAGATGATCTTCTGAGATTCCTTCCAACCTATGTTGTTCTATGCTTCTACAAGACCCATCAGTCTCCAGACTCCAGCCTCCCTTCAGGTGTTAACACCTCCTGGCCTCTGTGCCACCCCCTCCCAGACACTTCCCCTGCTATCCAGGGACACTGCCTCCAGCCTCCCATGGTCCCCTCTCCTGTCTCTTACAAGAGGGAACTATGACTGTCATGTCCCCAGACAGCATGTGCCCTTGACAGGAGAAGCATTACCTCTGCTTGCAAACCTCTCATTGCTGCTTTTCTTCTGCAGAAGGATTTGTTTCTTTGCTTGTCCTCCCATCTCCTCCTGAAAAGGCAGAGGATAAAATGGGATACCAGCCTGTCATTCTGTTGCCACTAATCAGAAGGATGCAGGGAATGGGAGAGTCTGTGTTTAGGAATATACCCGAAGGATTTTGGATATCCCACTCACACACCCATTCAGCTTGTGTATCCAAACTCTTCTGTGTCATTTATCCTAGTCTGTCCCCTCGTACTGCACAGCAATCATGCTCCCCCATGAGATCATACAACTCCTATACCCACAGCAGCACACAAATCACCATTCACAACTCTGTCCCAAATAAATCACAGGTAATCTAGCTATTGTAGAGCTACAGTCCACTGACCAAAGAGAGCCAAGGAAGTGCTTTAGAAAGAGTGCTGCAACATGCCCAACATGGAAACATAGACTCTGGCTACAGGGCATCTCCCAGCTTTGGAGAGGTGGTGCTGGTAGTTACCCAAAGGTTTCACCATGTGTGTGTACACACATCTCTATTGCCTATGCTGCCCTGCCTGAATTTGAAAATAGCTCCCCTCCAGCTCCACAATAAATTTTTCTACACTACATCATTTCAACAGGGACCAGATCTAGGGATGCTATTCTGATTCTTCATCCCACTCCATGGCATCTGCAAATGAGGGGGAGGTGGAAATATCTGATCCAAACTTGAACCAACTTGCCTTAAAGGTTCAGAATGAGCTTCTGGTCCTAGTCCATTACTAAATGCTGGGCAGTTCAGAGTGCCTTATAAGCCTGCTAATGAAGCAAGTGCAATAGAGATAGAAATGCAAATCCCATTTCTGTGTCAAAAGTGAATTCAATTTTGTAGAGAAACTGCACATTCAATACCAGGCATCCTGTGATCACTCAGTTCCAGTCCGCTCTTTTCCTTCCCTAACAGGATTTTCCCAGCACTGCTTACCTCATCAGCCTTTCATTGCTACTAAGCCAGGATTCCCAGACTATCTGTCCCACTGCCTCAAAACAACTTTCTGTCTATCACTAACACGCCCTGCAGCCTCCACACGCCCTGCAGCCTCCACACGCCCTGCAGCCTCCACACGCCCTGCAGCCTCCACACGCCCTGCAGCCTCCACACGCCCTGCAGCCTCCACAGCTAACAAAAATCTTAATCTTCCTTAATACTGTTTATCAAAGCAACATTCTGAGGAAGAATAGATGCTACATTTCAGATCATTAGCAGAAAACAAAACCAATTATGAAAAAAATAGCCAAGAGTAAGAGATGTCACACTGAATTTAAAATAGATTGGTTTTATTCATTCTCATGACTTCAGTTTGGCATGCAAACAGCAGACTTTGCAGGCTCAAAAGGGAAATATGCTGGGAAAGGAGGCTGGCAGAGGTGACCTGCATGGGCATGTACTCATCCTGCTTATGCTTGTAGCATGGAGGAAGGTATACACAGCTCCACAGCTTGTTTGGAGGGCCTGGGCTGTCTCCCAGGGAGGACATAGGCATGATGGGCTGGGAAGTGGGCAGAGTTAGCATCTGCACTGGGTGGCCATCACTACTGGGCACATGGGATCAGAGGCCCTGCTCAAATCTGCTCTGCAAATCTTCAACACTTTGTATGCTGACACAGGTCACAGGCCTCCTTAGGGATTGAAAGCATCTGAGGAGAAAGACTGCCCATCAGGCACTGCAGCTCTCCTCATTGATCATGCTGTAGAGAAGTAATTTCCATAGAAAGCATCCTTTCCTCACACCTCAAAAAACTTGGAACTGAAAATCACCACCAAAGGAGAAGACAAAACCACTGCCATCGCTAGTGTGCACTTTTGATGGTAACAGCATGGTAGGCAATTGCAAACATAAAACTCTGTCGCAAAGTGGGGAGGAAGAGGGGAGGATGCCTGCAAAGCAAATGTGGCTCTCAGCAAGTGCTAAGAAACAACGGAGCCTCCAGGAGATGAAGCCTGTCTTCCACCTCCCTGCTAGAGGAAATTTTGAGAAAGAATAGTTTCTGGCTGTAAGGGAAAACCAAAGCCCAGCAGCAGCAGGGGACAAACCCAGGCTTCAAGCTCCAGCTTCACCATCAGTGACCATCACCATCCTGGTGCATACAAAGCCCGGCACAGAAACAGCAGTGGTGGCCTAATGGTTGACAAGTCGGGGAGATTTTTTGGCTAGCAGAGACACTGAGGCTTAGGGGAGAAAACAAGAAAGCTAGATACAATTTCTATAGAATTGTTTGCTCTTCAGCATCTAAAGAGAGTTACAAAGAACTATCATCAATAGGCTTAAATTCATTATAGGAGACTCTAGTGCTCCTCAGAAATGCTTTATGGGGCTCTACAGATAGACACCTCCCTGCTGCAAATTGAGATTACAAAATAATAACAAGATGATGAAAGCCAATGCAAAATAGAGAATAACAACATGGAAAGTTTACATGAAGAAGGGTCACCTCAGCTTGTCCTCAGAGAAGTGTCATCTACTCCAAGTACAGCAAATGGGAATAAAACTCTGAGTCAGACCTTATTTGTCCTATTAATTTGGCTGGGCATGAAGTCACAACAGAGGAAAAAAAAAGATACACAAAACAGTCATAAATAGCTCAGACCAAACCAGTAATTTACCAGCACACAGTCACAATAAAAGCAATTAGCATGCAAGATATTAAGAACCTATCACATCTTTAAAATGTCTATGGGCCACAAATAGAGGTGCACAAAAGGTAGATAAGAAACAAATCTCAACCTCTTATGCCATCAATTCTCAAGTTAATTATCTGATAATAACCGCAGCATTCACAGAATAAATATCCCGTGTAAAAGTCTGTATGTAAATAGAAAGAGAGTTAATTAAGGAAAAATAAAGTACCCAGCAATGTAAACACTCTGCTGACTCTGCTCCCCATTAGTGGGAAGAGTCTGCTGGAACTTTGTGCTGAAGTGATTGAAGCACTAGGGTCTATGACTTTCAGCAGCAAAGCAACATATATTGTCATAAAAATTAAGTTGCAAGTTTGTCAGCAGCGAGAACGCACAAGAAAGCCTAGATCCCACTTGAACACACCGTATCCTTCTTTCTGCCTCTGTCAAATAAAGCACATAGGCCTCCATGGGAATCACATGCTTGCATCCTGAGCTGAATAGGTATAAGCAAAGAACATGCTTCAGTATTTTGCAGAATTGGATTCACAATCTTCATTTCATACTGCAGTAATTAATTTTCAGAAAAATCTATTTCTATGGAAACCTTTTTTGGGTCCAGCAGAGATATTTTTCTCTTTGATTTTCACTTTTAGAGTCAGTCATTCTTCTTGTCTCCTTCTCTAGAGATGTTCTAAAAATGTAGATATATGTGATTTCTTTGTCTGTTTCACAGTAAACCACTGTATCTGAATTTCCCTCATTTGCTAAGCAGAGAAAATTCTCAACTGTGCTGCTGCAACAGTGAGAAGTCCTTGAATGGAACATGTTGTAGAAAAGGAAAGTACAATCTAAGACTTTCATCTTGCCTAATAGCTTACAAAGTAGCATGAAAGAGGATTCTAATGCTTTTAGAATCATCTTCAGACACACACACCCTCCCCAAAGAAAAAGAAAGCCCTCTTAGGAGGTATAAAAGGAAGAGAAAATGTGGAAGTTTAAGTAGGCTTGTGCCTTATTTTGCATCTTCTACAGTTATATGTACATCTGCTAAGTAAATATTGAATAAGAACATTTTAAAAGTCTATATGATCAGATTGTCTACCTCCTCACCTCATCTGAGCAATGGCCAAAAACACAGGCCTAGAGTAGAAAAAAAAAAGCAGAGCAGACATATGTGATACTTCACTAAAAACCCATACCAATCCACAGCTGTCCATTTTCATCTGTATTTCCTGATAACTCACAACTTCTTGTTTATGCTCTTGGTTGCTCTGAACATCATGTAGATGTTATATGCACTTGGCTATTCTCACATTAAGGTCTTGCTTCTGAATGGCAATGGTCAGCTCAGAGCCCATCGTGTTACATGGGAAGCCAAGATTGATTTTTTTTTTCCCCCACCATGTCTCACTTTACAGTCACCTACACAGAATGTCATCTGCTGTTTCATTACCCAATCGGTATCATTAACACCTGAGCAGAAAACGGATAATTATCTGTGTCCTTGCAAACATAATGAGACCATTCAAATAATGAACATCTGTCTGTAGGAGGGACTGGGCCAAAACAACACTATTTAGACTTGTAGAAGCAGCTCTAGATAAGCCAGAGCAGTACAAAACAGAGTTAGATAACGTTTTAGGCATGTGTGAAGAGTTAATTGTTTATGTTAAGGCAGAATCAGGGAGTCTGTACCTCCTGAGTATCCCCAGAATATGGAGAAAGGGAGAGGGACCTTCTGTGGCTGGGGTCAAGGATAAAAGGAGGAGAATGAATAAAACCAATTATCCCCAGCAACTCAAGGGAGACTCTGCAGGGACTATGCCCATTGACTCTCTCCCTTTATTTGAATAAAGCTAATAGGGAACCTCACTCTACCTCTCAGGATTAATTAATTACATAAGACAATTTCTTTACAACACCCCTGTGCATTTCATCAGAGCTAGCCCTTGTTCCTAATGCTTTGACTCAGTATTACCTCTTTGCTCTTATTATTCTTAAAATTATTATTATATTACCTCATGCTCTTTTCCAGACCATTTGTGTGTTTGTTGCACAGCACAGGTCTCATCACTAGTGACTCCCTTTTCTGTCAGAACTATTTATTTTTTCTTTTCTGTTTTGTATTTTTAATGAAGAGTTTATCCATGCATTACCTAGCTTCTGTAAGATCCTTTGATGATGGACATTGTGAAGACTCTTGGTTCTACACAGACTACATCTGTGAGATTTTTCTCATCCAGATGCTCAATGACTTCTTCAATGAACCTAATAGATTACTGCACTACACCTTCCTTTTTCAATAGCAAGGTCATTTCTTCCTTGCTTGGTGCAGAGGTCAGTCTTCCCAGCTGCCTGCATGCCCCTCACCTTCTCATGTCTGGCTGGTCTAATGTAGCAGCTTGCAGAGTCATCCAAGCCTCTGGATAACCACACAAGAACTACAACAAACTCTGGTCTGATCCTAAGACCCAAGAGCTTTGTGTTAGTGAAATGTGTAATAAATACCCCTTCAGAGATTCATTCTTCATAACAGGTCAGACCTGTGCCCATAACAGAGCCTTGAAAAGATGTGGTTGTCCAGTGTGAGCTACCAGGCTCCTAGATCACTGCTTCTGGCTTGATGACCTCATTCTAGCAGCCTCTGGGTTTGCCCCAAAAGACCCTCATCAGTCGAGCCACAACAAGTTTTGTCTTGTGTAAGTCCAGTTAAATGTCCAAATGATAGCACAAAATGAGCTACTTAGCCTCCTGTACCTTTGCCTCACCTGGGAAACGCACCAAATTGATATTCACACTCTGAGACAAAAGAGCAGGATGACCTTGCATTGTCTGTACAGGATGCATGCCTTAAAATGGAGACATAGAATAGTAGGACAGTGTGTTCACAGCTTTCTTTCTAGGCACAGAAGGGCTAGGGGCTTAGCTGCAGGTATAGCTTCCCAAGGACAGAAAATGTAACTTTGTGCCACACAGTGGTGGGTTACCCTGTGACATCCTCATCCTTCCTCTCTCTCTAGGCTTTCAGTAATTCCTCTCTGAATTGCCTGCCTCTCCTAACATTATCAGGCAGAAGCGTATGTCCCACTTCATTAAGCCTGTAAGCCACTGACTGGATGATATCTGACTTGCATCCGTTTGCAATTTAAAACGGGCATTTGCTTCAGATCAAAGTGGCAGTGGTGGCAGGAACAGAAATTAGCATCTCACAGTCTCTCTCTCTCTCCCCAGTTTCATAGCCACAGTGTGTCTCCCTCGTTACCAGGGAAATGAAATGTCTTTACAGTTCAGGCTGCCTCTGCCTTTTATCCTGTGGCTGCTGCGTGAGGCATTACTGCCACATTTAACAGCAATTGGTCATGGCCCTTCTCTTTCAAATGGGACAGTGGGCCTTTCCCCTCTATTAGTATCCCATGAGGGGGCTGTGAGGAGTCACAGCCCCCTCATTGTTTGCCATACTGCTCCCAGCACTCACCCACTCATTCTCTTACACTTACTATAATGATAAAACCAATGTTTCCCTCCGGATCTGAATTTTTACACTTAGTTCCAGAAATGAATGCTTCTCCACCTCTACCAAGGAGCAGGTAACAGCACGAACAAGACCAGAAACCAAATCACCCTCTGCTTCACAGCTAGCCCCATCATGCCTTGCCCTCATGATGGTCCCCAAGAAGGGGTCTGCCAATAGCATTCATTGCAAGGTCAGGCTCCAGGGATGCCAGAGGAGCAGCTCCCATCCCTCTTCCCTCACTTTGTCCAGCAGGTCAGGCAAACAACCTACACCTGGTGCCTACAAGGGGAATGAGCGCAGTATCAATTAAAAGAAAACACACCTCCTGCTTAGATTATTCTTTTTAAGCTATTCAACAGACCCATGGAACTGTTGGATCAATTAGATAGGAAAAGTCAACAGCCTGAACACACAGTGGAGAAACGACTTGCTAGACAGCAAACCTGCACAAGAGAAGCCTGGAGAAGATGCTTTTCAGGCACAGGCACTCTCAGAATGAGGGGACAGCAGTGTTTGAGAGCTCCCCCAGCAAAGGTAAAAGGAAAAAGGCAAGAGCAATGCCTTAAGTGGGACACAAATACTCCATTTGCAGCTCTGCCAGTGTTTCTCAGCCTGCACATCACAGATTTTGTCAAATCACTTAAAATGATTGGCAATTTGATATTTCTAAGCTGTTTTTTCCCGTATAGCTGTAGAGAAATAGCATCACTTCCATCCACAGTGGGAAACACATACTGCAAGGACTTCAAACATACCACAATGAACAATGTGTGAAATGAGTGGATAACTAACCTAATAGACAGAAACACCTGTTAGGAAAACAATTCAAAGTTGCTTCATTCCACTGACAGGATACATGCAATTTCAAGGATTCATTGCAAGAGCTACTACAAAACAATTAAAAAGCACCCGCCCCAGTCCTCATCTCTTCAGCTCTGTTCTTTTAAACTACATCTACCATTATAGATCATCTAAGTTTTCTTGATTCTTCCTGCCCCTTGCAATTCCATAGGCTTATCTCTTAAAATATTGTCATTCTTTTTTCTGAACTTGAAGTACCAAAAGATGACAGCAAGGGCTAGGACAACGATCAGAACCAGTGGCAAGTATAGGATGATGTTCAGCAGTGATGGGGATGAGCACATACTAGACAAAACACTTGACTCTTGAGGGGAAAAAAAAAACCAAGAGAAAAAAAAACCCCAAACAAGTGAGGCCCCAAGCTAGTTTGAGTTTCACTCTCCTACTGTTGCTATAGGGTTTTCTTATTTTTCCCCTCAACCTTCAACAGCTACCAATTTTAAGAATTCACACAGGCTACCTGAGGAGAAGAGGGAGAGAAACCAGGTAATTTGCCTCAATTTTTGTTCTGGAAGGTCAAATAGAGCCCCACTTCATTCAACTGAAACTTCCCAACCGAAACAGCATGACTTTTCAGCTAACCCATTCCAGACTGGGCTCACTAAGGAAAAGCCATACATCTTTCTTCTCCTGGGTCTCTGCCCAACACCAGTGACAGTGGGGTGAGGAAGAGGTCTATCGGAAGCTGCAACACTGAAAAAGGAGGGACAAGAGGAAACCAGAGGAAATCAGTTCAAGGAGGTCCCTGTCTCCCCCAGACACCTGGCCCTCCTTGCTTCTACTGCTTTGCTACTCTTTCATCCATGCTGAGCTGCAGGTACCTGTGAGCACCATCCCTGTCCCTCGCAGCTCCTGCAGAAGAACTCCCCAGTTAAGGTGGAAGCTGCTGGTGGACTCTCTGGGTACTTCAAAAAACATACTGGGTCAGTCCCATGCCAGCTGAAAAGGTCTCATTTGCAGCGTCTCCATTTTGGTTCTGGGCTTCTTACTGCCTCCCTTTAATTCTGGCCATCAAGATCTTCTCATTTGACACAGCTTCAACACCACAGACTGACCTCAGATGCACCTGGCCTACCGTGAAGGGTCATGCCAACTCCTCTGAGTCTGTTTTATCCATCCTAAAGTGTTGTTCCTCAATTGCCTCCTCTTTACCCAAGACCCATATGCAAATGTTTTATGCTCGCTCTGCAGAACCATATTAAGCATGCAGGTCTGCTGATTTGAAGTTTCCAGGGGGGGATCTGCACAGCCTGGTGGGCTAGGTGTGACCCTAGGGACAAATGAGCCTGGGGGCTACTCCTGGCTGTGAAACTGACTTACCTCTCTACCTCTGAAGCTATATGCCCCATCCATGTAGATGGAAGCAGCAGGAAAGCAGGAAGAAGTCTTCACTACATGAATGCCTCTATGGTACTAAGGAGGTATCCTAAAGGGTATCATCAGGGATCAGAGCTGAAGTTACTTCTGGTTATGGGTATACTTGCACACATTGTGTCATTACACCTCGGAAAATCTGAAACATTGAAATTTATGAGCCAGAGGAGTATTTTGAGATATCTGTATCACTGGGGAAACACACACTTACACACATTGAAGAAAAAAAAGAAAAAAAAAGAGAAAGAGAGACAAAAAGAAAGAAAAAAACCACCCAGCTAATCTCTTGAATTTGTGGAAAACATGAAAACCAATTGGCAAAAACACTTGTACAAGAATTGGAGGAGAAATTTCCAGCAGTTACTGAGCAATTTTAGCAATGATTACTCCACCAGTAACAGGTGAGACAGAGGGGGCTGATAAAGGAGAAATCTGAGTGCTAGAGGTAGCTGTGAGGGACAACAGCAGGAAGATAACAGCAGGGGAATGAAGCACTGTCAGTCCCTCCCTGTGCAATTAAAACCAGATTAGCTCTGCTGTCAGTGCAGAGTCATGGGAGTGGACTTCATGCCTGCCTGTACCTTAGCGTCCACTGAACTCTTCCATGTCAGTCAGCATTTGTAAGAAGAAGCTACAACTACACACAGGCACCCAGGTTGGCTTCAAGCATGGCAACTCCAGGGCTGACGGCATGAGAACTACATGATCCTCTCAGCTGGGTGCAACACAATTGATTCCACAGTTCATATCGTTTTCCTCCAAATGGGTCATCCAAGCCTCCTGTTTCCCCAAAAAGGCAACGAGAGTACTTTTTTTCTGCCTGTTACCTCCCTAAAAACACTGTGTGCACCTGGCTGAAATCTTTGCTTTTATTTAAATTCTGCATTCAGAATCCAGCTTTATCTTAGCACCTGGCATGCACCCCAAGTCACACTAAGAGGACACCTCACTGGACATAGACTTGCAGAAAAATCACACCAAGAATTTGCTTCCCAAAACAGTTAGTGTTCTAGCTACATTGGCACAACTGAGTTTGTGCTCATGGTCCCACAGAGAGCCCACAAAGCACTTTAGACACAAGTGCACTCAGTGGTACGCTCTGGGCCACATCTCAGTCAGAGCTCTTGGTATCTCATCTGACCATCGCTTCCAGCATATACAATGCCAAGCACCTGAGTTTCACAGTATCACAGTATGTTAGGGGTTGGAAGGGACCTAGAAAGATCATCTAGTCCAACCCCCCTGCCAGAGCAGGATCACCTAGACCAGGTCACACAGGAATGTGTCCAGGCAGCTCTGCAATGGCTCCAGAGGAGACTCCACAGTCCTCCTGGGCAGCCTGGTCCAGTGCTCTGTCACCCTCACTGTAAAGAAGTTCTTCCTCATTTCCTTTCTGGCAGGCCAGTGGGACTGGGAACAGGATCTCACTGCCTTTCCCCACCAGGCCCAAAGCATGTGTCCCTTGAAGGGCTCCCATCCCTCCCCTGGCTCCCAACATAACTCCAGTAATCTCCTCAGGACTGACTCTCTCTGCAATCCTTCGCAAGTCTTCCTAGCCCCGCTGCACCCTTGCTATTGAAGTTTGTGTCATCAGCAGAGAGCTGCCATTATCCTGCGCGTGCGCACACACACACCCCCCAGCACGGCTAACGGGGAACTCCTGCAGGGTGAGCAGCCCCTCGCACTCAGCAGCATTACCTGGTGAGAGAGCAGTGAGCTGGATGTACCCTGAGTGCACCAAGGTTTGCAGAGCCCAGTCCTTCTTGCTCAGCTGCTGCCACTCCTTTACCTGGCAGTGATAACCCTGCATCACCCTCCTCTGTGCTGTGAAATGTCAAGCTAAAGTCACCAGCGGTGGGGTGGCAGAGCTGCAGCCTCCTCACCAGGCTCTCCAAGGGGTACTCAATGGTGTCATCTTGGTGAAGGCTGAGCAGGGGCCTGGTGTGGCTGCTCTCCTCCCCCTGAAACCAGGTGGCCAAGAGGTGGATGGCAGGCAGGAGGGCACCCTGCAGCAGGTAATGCAGCATCACCTCCTCGCCTGCCCTCACTGAGATGCTGTGGTTTCTCCAGCTGCAGTTCACACTCTGGGGTATGATGCAAGCAGAACAAGATATTATGGTGTTGCACTTCCACAGAAATGCTCCTGCCTTCACCCACAGGCTGACAAAAACATTCAGGAGAAAAGTATGGGGGATTGGGGTGGCCTCCTGCAAAAGCTTCTGCAGAACACTCACAAGCCCCTGGCTCCTCTGAAATCCTTACGATTTCTTTCCCCCCTCCCTCCCATCATTTCTTGTCCCTGTTCACAGCCCTCTGCTGTAATCCCTCCCAATAGTTGAGATAAGGCTTTGGACCAAAAGCTATTTAAGAAGCTGGAATTCTCTAAATCCACTTTATTTAGGGCTGCAACCTAAAAGCCAGATGAGGCTGAGAGAGGGAAGAACTGAGTCAGGGAGACCCACTATGCACCCCAGCAGTGCAGTACCCAAGTGGGAGCAGCTGAGCCTTCAGCCTTGTTCTCACAGCGGCAATGTGCTGTAGGGTAAGGAAAACTGAGTTGTCTTGCTTTAGGATGCTCAGAGAGCCCCAGGAAAGGACTGCTTCTCTATTCACAGCACTATACAACCAACCAAGCACACCACGTGCTGGAGGGAAAAGAAAATGCCACAACTCACTTTTATGGCAAAAATACCAGCTTGGTTTGTTTGGGAGGATGTGGTAAATCCTCCTAATTCCCTATTTCCATTTTAGAGGCACTGTCACCTCCTCCATCCATAAGACTTAGATACAATGCAGGAGCCACTGCTTCTCCTAAGCCTTGCCAGCTTAGGAGAAGCCTCTTAGGGGACCTATCATAGATTGATCTGACCTTCTCCAGTGGCACCTTTACAGACACATATAAGATATATATATTTCTTATCTCTTATACCTAAGAGTTAACTGCCTGCTCACCTGGGACCTTGAACTCCAGCATGGTTCTTCCTAATGCTCCCTCTCCAAGTTTGTATCAGCCATCTGTCAGCCAGAGCCATTCCTCTACCACACCTGCCCTGGTCCCTGGGGTTCATAGAGAGTATCCATAACCAGAAAATATCGCTGGACACCCTCTGCATCAGGAAACTGAGACTTTTGTGCAGGACAGCTGAACTCAGCCCTGTATTCCTCTATGTTGCTGCAGTCAGTCCTTACGATTTTCAGGGGGGCTGCATATGCTAGAGGAGGAGGTAGGAGGTACCAGGTAGCAGCAAACTGAGAATTATTCCAGGCAACCATGATCTGCACTCAGTGGCTGTGTCTGCACTGCCAGCAATCTCCACAGATCTCTCTTTCGTAGCTATCCAAAACTTGCTTTCTGAAATGAAGACACAGAATAATCATGCCAGTTGCAGCTGCCAACACAAGGGTGCTGGAAAGGAGAGGAAAGGCTGGCCTGAGACACCTGCCAAAACAGAAGGAAAGAAGAGGGTGTTCAGAGGACAAAGACCCTTTAGGGGATGCTGGAGCAGAGTGGGTGGGGGAAAGAAGGAAACGGTAAATCCACACACCTTTATTTGAACTGTGGCAGGGAATCAGTGGGTGCTACTGGGCAGAATAGTAGTGGAACAAGTGCCCGAGGGACCATGGGGTAGGAATTGGAAGATGGAGGCAGCTGCTGTGTTGGAGCTGAGCAGCAAAACCTGTCTGAACCAAACACATGTCTACGACTGCTTCTATCAGCAGGCTCACACGCGACAAAACCAGCCCATGGCTTTGGAGACAGTGAGCATGTGTCTTACCTGAGAGACACTAGAGAACATATATGGGTTTCACTAACAGTCACCATCTCAGGTGATGCTATGGTTATTAATCAAAACCCACATAACATGGTGCTGAACATCTGCTGTGATTATACCCAGCAAAGGTTCAACTTCGCACTGAGCAGTTCAGGAGAGGAGAGCTGTGGTGTTGTCTGCAGCTCTGCCCCCCCGGTAGAGTACACAGTTGCTCCCAAGGCATCTGTGCCCCTCCTGGTTTGAGGGACCCCCTTTCTACTCCACATCACACCTTGCTAGTGCCTTTCCTTCTCCTCCATCAGTAGAAAGGCTGCAAACAGAAATTTCCAGAAATGGAAAAGACCTGTTCTCCCTCCCCTCCTGCTATGACCCTTCACACGTCCATCCCATCTGAAGCTACAGAGCAGATCCACAGTGGCATTTAAACTCCTAACACACTGACTGATACCAAATAGTAAATAAAGTCCTGAAGCAAAAGTCAAGAACTTCAGTATCTCTAGAGGCTCCAACCTTAAGATTTGTATGTATATAGGGCTAGGCTTCACGAATGAAGATCCANACAGGCTGGTGATTTTCATGATTTGCAGCTTTATTTTCTACAGCTCCACCTCACCTCTCTGCTGCTAGAACCAGCTTCTTTTTCCAGACTTCCTCCTCTAATATCCCAAATATCCATTGCTGGCTCATGCCAACTTTCTAAGACAGATGGTAGGTACTACAGCCAGCATCTACCTCCCACTGTGTACCACCCCTTCCCAGTTCCTACCATCTTCACAGTATCGCAGTATTCAGTAACAGCTGCAATACATTTGGAGCCAAATGTTGTAGTATCTTGCTGCTCCACTGCTACCAACTCCTCTGTGTAGGCACTCTGCAATTAAACCTGCTCGTCTTAATGCCATTTACACTACTAACATACACTCAACAGATACTGAATGTTGTCACCCTTAGCCTCACTACCACCCTGCAGACCCCCTGGCTCCCAGCTGGCTGTAGTTCAGGTGTAACATGGAGCATCCCAGCACCCAGCTCCACAGGGGTGAGGAAAGAGCAGCAGCAGAACAGGAAGGAAAGTACCTTGAAAACAAGCCTGAACGTGGAAGCAAATATGTCAGATTACACTACAGCAAACTCATCAGTTGAAAAACATGGAAAATGCATAATTTCAGTTCACTGGGTTCTGATCCCAAAAATTCAAGGATAAGAGGAAGGAGCACTTAATGCATGAAAAAACAGCAAGAACTCTACTTTTCTGGCAGAACAGACTTGAGGTAAAAAACTCCAGCCCACCATACATTCTCACTTGCCTCCACAAGCTCAGAGGTTTTGGCTAGTACAACCCCTTCAATTCCTCCAGAGCAAGCTGACACCATGCCGCTGCTAGTGGTAGTGGGGAGCAGGCACATGGTGGGCTGGCTGGCGTGCTGCACTGAATTCACAAGATCTCTCTTCCATAAGAGGATGTGGCTCCCTACACAATGCTGGTAGGCACAGTGGCAGCAGATTGTGCTTGCAAAGGTGGCTATAAAAGGGAACCTGAGCAGGGCCCCCAGCTGTGCAACCCAGCCATGCCCATGAGGAGATATCATCATGCAGACCCCCTAGCACTTTGCTCAGTGTTGGCTCCCAGCCCAGTAGAGCGCCCTGGTGAATTTTCAGTGCACTTCAAACATACCGGGAGAAGCTCAGCGGACAGAAATCCATCCCAGTACCAGCTTTAGGAACTCGTCTCTCCATCACACTCTAGCCCCTCAGAAGCCCACACCACAGGAGGCACCTCACACCTCCAGCATTCAACTGGGTCCTTGAGGGGTACTAATACTTCCCAGAAACAAGGCTTAAAATCCTAGCAGCAAGGGTGACATATGTGTTTGGCATAATCTGCAAACAGACATTGCCACTCCCCAACACCACATTTGCCTCCAAGAGTGCTGTCAGGAGCTGTGGGTGCTGAATAAGAAACAGAACAGGCAACACCATCTCATGCAGCTGTGGGAAGTAACCTCACTGGGGACACCCCAGCCATCAGTGGTCCTGGTTGCCCCAGTTGTGCTTGATGGATTTAAAGTTGCAGGAGACACTTCTACTGAAGAAGCATCCATGGCGCTGCTTACCTAGCAGCACCACCTTTATCCCCATGGCACTGGACCTGGCAGTGGCTGCTGGCTGGGTTAGAGCTGCTTCAAACACCAACCCAGGGACAGATATTCTCTATTACCCCCTTTTCCCCCCAGCTCCAGGGAGGAAAAGCAAATTAAGAGAGAGAGACTTGTGAATTGGAAATGAAACTTAAACTACTTTAATGAAAATAACAAGAAGAAAATGAAGAGTATATGTATGTATGGCTAGGCTTCGCGAATGAAGATCCAGGGAGGGCTCCACCCACGCTCCTCATCAGCGCCTTTTCCAAGCATGCTGATAAAAAGAGGATAGCAGATAGCACCCTTGAGCCTGCACTAGGGATTTTTTTAGGTGAGACACAGCATGCACAGAGCTGGACCCACCCTTTAGTCCTAAGGTTCATCTGCCAGGGCCTAGCAAGCTTGGACGCTGGCAGCAAAGTCCTTAGGACAGAGGTTTTATTAGAGTGTCCTTCTCTTAGATGGAAGGCCTCACAGGGCTAAACGAGCTCCATCTGCCTGGGTTTGGAATCAGAGTTGTCCTTCTCCTAGGATGACTGCCAGAAGGCTAATGAGCTCATCCTACCCATACAAGGATTCTAGGAACATGGGTATCACTCCCCACACTTTCCCGTGGGCAATGAGTTTAATGCTCCCTCTGCTGTTGGCACAGTTATGGCACCAGGGGTCACAGGAGACCACAAGTGATTTTCAGACTGTGCCTGACTTTAATGAATATAACAAGAAGAAAATGAAGACTGTATATACACACACAAAAAACCAATGCCAGAATCAAACCCCCTTGATGGTAACTACCTCACCACTGATGCTGTAGCAGGAGGACTTCAGCAGCAGCTGGGACCCAGGCTCAGGAGGCTGGATCCTGGAACTCAGGAACTCTTGAATTGAGATGGAAAGCAGAACAGAGAGAGTTCTGCAGGAACAGAGCTGGACTGTTGATCTTCACAGAGCTCAGGTGCTTAATCTTCTGGCTCGGTGGATACCCAGACCTCTCCTTATATATACTAGTTGTTGATTAGCTGCTAATTAGCTTAATTAAGTACCTGTTTGCTTGGTCTTAGGCCTTATGCAAGAAACCCTAAGGCCCATGCTCGATATCAAAGCCTCAAGGACTAAACATGACTTACGGAATACCTTATTTTGACTCAAACTAGGGCAGCGCCCCAGAGGCAGTGTTCCTCCTTCAGACCTCTGCCTCATACTGGTATGTCCCCTCATCAGAAGCCATGGCACTCTGGATGCACAGCCTGAAGGAGGTGCCACCATACAATTCAGCTGCAAGGTATCATATTCAGAAAGGGAGCTTTCAGCAGCAGTGATGTCCACAAAGAGGTCTTACCAAAAGCAAAGAGGGTGCTGGATGGCACTTTCCATGCTTCCCTCCCACCTTGCAGCACAGATGGCCGTGCAGAGGAAATGGGAAGAAATCCTCTATTAAACATTTTCTTTCATTAGAAAAGTGATCTGTATGGAAAATTTTGCCCATGGATAGATTGTTGCCAGCTCAAGGAACTAATCAGCAGTTGCAGGTGGAGGAAGAAACAGAGTTCGTGACCTCACAGAGCAGTGTCATAGCCAAAAAATAGGAGGTAGGTCTGAGTCCTGAGTCCCTGGACAGGCAGCGTGGCTCACTCCACTCTATCTCTTGGGATCCCTGTGGTACCCCGCCATGTCTAACAACAAGGCCAGCCTACGTGCTGCACTTTGGAGGTAAAACAGAGCAGCTCCCAGCCAGCCACTGGAAGAGCTTGAATAATTTATTGAAAGCAGAGTACTCTGTGAATGTAAACACTGATTCAAACAGGAATCTCATCTGCTGCAGATATGTTTGGCATTCCCAAATATTTGCTGGAGAATTTACAGAAACAAATGCAGTGGTTGGCCACAGAGTGGTTGCTAGGTCCCAGTGTGATGTGGTGCTCAGCCTTGCAATGGGGTGTTGCATGGGGTGCTGGAGGGAGACCTGTGTCCTGCAGACATGGAGAGCTTGTATGCCTGCTGCTGTTTCTCCCTGGCAATACCAGCAGCTCCAGTACAATCACCATGCTGTCCTCTTACCACCATCATCACAGAGCCTAAGAACTCCTGACCTCTAAGCACTTAGCTGTGAAATGTTGCAGTTGTGTCAGGAGCTGAAGTTAAAGTTGGACCATGGGACAGCAGAGGCTTCCTGTCCCTTCCCTTGTCCTGGCTGGGAGGTAACAGCCAGAGCAAACTAAAAGGGGACATCTGGGTGTCCCTACCTTGCCCTCCCAGCAATCTCCACTGTTGGGGAGAGGAGGAAAATTTGTACTCATTAGTCCCATTAATCACCCTGTTCCTCAGCTGCCCCCACTCTGTCAGAGATCCAGAGAGGAGTACTTCTCCTTATTGCAAAGGTGGGGGCAGTGGAAACATTCCTGCACCTGTGCCCAGCAGGGAGCAGGGCTCTCCTTCAGGACCCACCCAAGAGGTTCATCTTGGCGCTGTAACTTCCAAAGTACCTCTCGTCGGTGTTGGGCGTGTGGCACTCATACTCCCCAGAGTCCCGATCCTGCAGCTCGGTGATGTGCAGCAGGACTGCATCCCCCTGCACCCGCTCCACGTAGATCCCTTGGCTGCGCACGCGCTGGGTGTAGATAGCGTAGGGGAAGGAGGGGTCGAGAGTGCTGACGATCTGCACCTCCCGCTCAGGGGCTGAGGGCAAGTAGATGGACCACTGGAAGTTCTGCTCCGCCGGGCCCTGGTAGCCGCTCACCTTACACCACAGCGTGATGTGGGACTCCCTCACACAGCAAAGGGGTCCCTTCTGAATAGTCACCATCTGTTGGCTGGTGCTGAAACCTGCTGGCAAACGGTGGGTGCACACAGTATTTGCAGCTGTATATGCTACTTGAGGGCTGCACACCCCCGAGAGTGGGTCTGGGCATGCACGGGACTGCAGCATAATACTGAAAAGGATTACTGTGCAGTCTCATTCTTGAAAGCACAAAGTCCAAGGGACTTCACACTCCTTGCAATTGTAAGAGCATGTCCTGTAATAATAGGCCTCTGACCTTCCTTATCTCCTAGCACACTGAGGGTCACACAAAACAGAGACCAGAGCATACTGCTCAGAGGGCTGCCAAACCTGTTCATGGCTGGAGAACATCTTTTAGCCAGCTGTGCAGAGGGAGCAGCAACCAGGCTGAGATCACTGGAAAAAGCTTGTGGTATCTTAGAATTAAGAGGGCCAAGTACTCAGATCCTGCACAAGCTGTAGGGAGAAAGTGATCAGGTGCCAGAGCTGACCACTGCCAGAGAAGGAGATGCAACACAGAAGCCAATGGACATGGG
The DNA here is from genome assembly GCA_013396975.1 of Bucco capensis. Taxonomy (NCBI): domain Eukaryota; kingdom Metazoa; phylum Chordata; class Aves; order Piciformes; family Bucconidae; genus Bucco; species Bucco capensis. The sequence goes on from VWZO01007366.1 coordinate 21,885, forward strand.
ACAAAAAAAGGAAACAGCAGACTGGGTGCTGCAGAAGTGCTCCATAGACAAAAACTGGGTAGAGTGTGAGAGAGGAGGCCAGAAGAGCTCCTCCAAAGGCAAAGGGACACCAGGAGGCATCAAAAGCTCCCTCCACTTCTGCCTGTAGAGGGTATGGGGAGGTGATGGCCAACCCTGTGCACTCTCCACTCCTGCAGAGCATCCAGTGATGACATTTGCTCTGTTCTGGTGCTCAACACACACCAAGCAAAATGCCCACAGATGTGGGTAATGAATTAAAAACTAACCGTGAAGACCTGGCCAGGGAAAACATCTGGTGGCAGCACAGTCTAAGAAATCCTTAGAAACCCCCTCCCAAGGGAAGAGAGAGTGAGGTAACCACATCTGCACCCCAAACAGCCACACAACAAGCATGCATGTCCTGCTGTCAAAACCCTGCCAGGGTCTGGGCTACCACTGTGGAGTGAAACCACAGTGCCAAAAGGAGAACATACTGCCACACCTCTTCCCAAGGACACTGAGCCAGAGCAGCACTGGCCACAGCAGGGCCATCCTGGCCCCACAGCCCCAGCAAGGTGCCCCATTAAGCCACCCACTAGCACTAAGAGGGTGCTTTACTTCCCCTTCACCTGCCCCAGGCAGGCACAGTCTGAAAATCACTTGGGGTCTCCTGTGGCCCCTGGTGCCATAACTGTGCCGACAGCAGAGGGAGCATTAAACTCATTGCCCACAGTNAGCCCTTAACAATGGGCAGGATGTTCACCCAGGAAGGCAGCTGCCAGGCACCTTGCCAGCCCCATAGGCAATGGTTCTGCTTGGATCATTGCCCAGAGGGGCAGCAGAAGACTCATGGGTGATGGCAACAACCACTCTGCTATTTTGAAAGCAACTGGGAGAAAATGGTCTGGCAACAGTGGTTTTCTCTGCTTAGAAATGATGGGTAGAGGTTGGGGAGTGGGGTGCAACAGCAAAGAAACACATCTCTGGGAGGTGGCAGCTGACATCCTCCACCCACGATGCCTGGGCAAGGATGATGGCCAAGGTCCCTCCTGCCACTGTGTTTGACAAGTGCCCATTGTTCCTGGCTGTGGCTTTGCTGTCTAACAGCAGTTCACAGGCTAAACCTCTGTCTTCTAGGGCTGAAAGTCCCCTCAGCTATTTATTTGCCATAGCTGCAGACAGCAGCACAATGCCTCAGATACAGGTTGGGGTTGCACAGTGCTCCCCAAGGACAGCTGACCAAGTTCTGCCTCAGAGTGCCACAGAGCACCCCAAGTAGGGTGTTTCTCCTACAGCACCCCACCAGCTCATTGGCTGCACAGGCAGGATACCCTCCGTCGTAACAGCCAGTCCAGCCCAAGTAGCTTATTGGCTCTCAAAGGATCACCATGCAGCCAGAAATCATCCAGGAATGCTCTCCTGTAAGCACATCTCATGCGCGGGCACATGGATGCATGGGATTCTGGACCAACACTGCTCACAGGAACAGTGAGACACAAGGGGCTGCACTGGGAGGGCTGAGGCCAGGAGTCTGCTGGCCACAGTCCCAGAGGCAAGCACTGTGGTAGCATCAGCTGCCACATGCCATCACGCACTGTGTGGCCTGAGGCACGCGGGTGCTCTGACAACAGGTGCCAGGAACATAATGGGAAGCTGACAGTGGCACATCCTGAGCAGGGGAAACCCAGCCTCCTGGGTATGCCATCAAACACTAGAAAGGGGCTTAAACCAGAGACAGTCTTGGAAAGGATTTGTTTGCTTGTTTTAAGGGGAGGGTTATTTTAGTTGTGGGGGTTTTTTTTTGTTCTGGGATCTTTTCCCCAGAAAGGATGGTGGCACAAAACATTTACCCCTGAGTCACACTACTCCTGCCATGCTGCCACAGTGAATGATTAAATTAGCTCATAGATTCATAAGCAAAACCAACCATAAAACAAGTCCTTTTTCTTAATCCCACAGGATTCCTAGAGGGAATGAGATTCATGCCACGAACCAAAACAAACACAAAGTCTCTCCTTTCCCCATTTAATAAACTAAATCAGATGACAGCCTAAGGGCCCAAGAGAGAGTGGGAGAGGCTCCTCACTGCAAGGCTCACACCTCCATTAGCTGGCTTCTCATCAGCATGCATGTGCAGCTCTCATAGCACCCCACAGCTCTTCAGAAAGCCAAATCAACTCTGGTGGGGTACAAACTGTTGCAGCAAGCAGAGAGGTCCCTGCAGGATGACACCTGTCCCCTGCCATGAAAACGAGCAGAGGAACAGTACCTGTTCTGGGAGAAGTAGGTGCAATGCAGGCCTGGAACCCATGGTGTGGGACACTCAGAGGAGGTGAGCAGATACAGCAGAGACTGGCAAGCAGTGGAGTGCATGCCTGTTGGTGAGGAGGGCCCATGTGCTATGGCAGAAGAACACAGCCATGCACACGCCATAACTGTGTTCCATTCACATAACTGCTTCCATTCACTTCTGCAGGATGAAACCTTCCCATCTCAGAAGGAAAGGGATGAAGAGGTTTGCTTTCCAAGAGCAACCCACTGCCAGTGGATGACCCTGCTGACAGTAAGGCAACCTGCTTACCACTTTGGAGGAGGGAAAAGCATCTCTGCAACAGCAACAGAGTAAATGGAAAGGAAACCTCAGTGAGCTTCCAACGGTCAGCAAGCAGATAAATGCACACATGAGGACAGTTTAACTCCAAGTTTACAACTCTAATGGTGCATGAGTCGCTGTTTATATTTGCAATAGAGAAACCAGGGAGAAGAGGTTTGCCTGGCCCAGCCCTATTGCTACAATAATGATGCTCTGTGGACAAAACCAACAACTCTCTTTCTGGGACTGCCCACTCTAAAAATTACTCTCTTCCTCCACAGGAAATCAGTGCAAGCAGACATATGGCAGGACTATTAACCACACAAGACAGGGTAAAGAAAGAGGATCAAAGAATCCTTTACAAAGACAGCATTGTCATTATCAAACACATTGAGAAAGTCAAATCCACAGGGAGAAAGATCCCCTTACCCTATTTTCCTCAGGATGACACCACATGGGAAGTGAGGAGGAAATGTGCTCCCTGGATAGCACAGAGGGTCCCTACCCATACTTAAAAGGAGCAGAGGACTTGTCTCTTTTGAGCCAGACTGTGCATGCGCCCATGCACTTTGCTTGGTGAGCTGAAGTGCTGCACCAGGGCCATGGGAATTAAACAGTGGCACACAGCCTGGTTACTAGCAGCACCTGAGCAGCAGGGTCACCTCTCAGCACACCCCAGGAATGTACCACCATCTCCCACTTGGGAGCACAAGGCTAGAAATCAGGCTTTGGCTTTCATGCAGGTGATGATCATCTTTAATTGTATGCCTGCACAACCCATTCTCCTGTCTCCCTGGATCCCTTTGCAAGCACCTATTTTGGGTGCTGCTCAGCCACTTTGTACCAAAGCTTTCCAGAAAAACACCACCTAAAATGCAATACGAAAAAGTTATACCAAGCTAAATGCAGCAGGGGTGAAGTTAGATTCTACCCAAAAGAGCACAACAGCAATTAACAACATCCATAGGGACTTGGAAACCTCCCAAACAGTTCTAAGTGCTGACCAGACCCTCCTCTTGCACACTGCAAGAAGCCTGGGGAGGGATAAGGCAGGATCACTTCCACAGCAGGTTAGAAAAGCTACAGAGGAATCTGCTGAGGATGAAGGAGGTGACTCCATGGTCAGTGTTGGTTTTTCAGGTGAAGAGACTGATGAGACTCAAAAGCAATTAGGCAAGCAAGCACAGAGGAGAGGGGCAAAAACAACACAGCCCTCTCCTCCCAGCCTCTTCTCACCCTTCGGCTTGCATCGTTGGTCAAGGAGCAACATGGATTGGAGCTGTGCTCCCCAAAGGATTTTTGGAGGAGAAAGACATGTGGTGCCTTGCTTGACTGGAAACACCTTAGTGCCTTGCAAAGGGCAGCCACAGAGAGCTCCCTACACTTCAGGCTGTTCTTGCAATCAAACAGGGGAGGGGTGCAGGCTATAGGCAAGCTCTCCAAAAATGCTTTCTCTGCCTTTGCTTCGTAGATCTAAGGAGGCATGTCCCCTGCCCAGAAATGCCACTGCCACATACTCTGAGTGACTGAAGAGGGACAGAAGGACAGAAAGGGATGAAGGTTTTGGCCTCTAAAGCAAGGGGCTGGCACGAGGCTGGGGTGGGAGGATGCAGGGAAACGCACAGCATTAGGCAGGATAATCTGGATGTCTTGGGGGCTGTAACAGAAGCCTACAGATAATCAGGGGAGCTGCTGCAACAGACTTTGATGTCTGAGCCAGGCTGAGAAAACCTGACAGCAGACTTCAAAGGCAGCTGGTTACTTCCCCCAATTACAGAGCAGGAGCCAGCCAGCTGCCTGGCTTCCCCAAGGCCAGCCAGCTCAGCCATGATTCCCCAAGCATGCTCTTGTGGGCAGAAACCTCCTGATGGAGCACAAATGCCTGAATCCTCCAGCTCCTGCTGGAGCTAGGTTCACTTTGCTAGGTGCTTGCCTCACAGCTATGTGAGCTTTCACCTTGAGCTACTACAGCACAGCAAGATATTGGTAGATAAAGATCTCTCCGCTGATATGCTGGCAAACCAAACCACTCACGTGTCCCAGGGAACAGCCATGAAAACAGGGAGAAGCCTAGGAAAGGTGAAGAAAATAGCGACGCTTCCCCATGGCAGTGGGAAGACCTGCTTCTGTTACGCAAATCCTGTGTGTCCCGCGGCCTTGTAGGACGTGGTTCCAATGCACAGCAAGGACAGGTTCTTCATGAGCAAAACCCACAGCAGCATGGAAAAGGCGGTTGTGATTTTCATTGCAGAACACAGCATCACTGGTACAGAAACCGAAACAAACCATTAAAAAAAAACCCAAAACAAACCCCCAAAAATCTATAAACAATTGAAATCCAAGAAAAGACCAGACTGAGAGGGAAAGAAACAACCATCCTGTGCATCTACAGCCTACCCCACCTTCTGAAAAGTAGCAACAAACCCCACCTTCCAAAGGAAAACAGACCTCAAATCATGTATTGCGCAAATGTGGCTTGCCCAGGAAGGATGGTGTATTTGCAGCATTATTTTCACTGCATAGTCAAGCAAGAACAAAATTGGCCAGGGCATTGCATAGACATCACAGTCCTCCAGGAATGTGTGATAGGTTATTCCTACTTCACTGCTAAAGCAGGCAAACACACTTCTGAATCTGCTCTGCCAGCAGAACATAAGCAGAGCTTGAATCGTATGCCTCATATCTCATCCTAATCGAAAGTCCTCTTTAATGTCCCCCTCTTCTACCCATCCAAAATGGCCAAAAAGTCACATTCCTCTATAGCCATAGCTCCCCTAGTCTTTGTAGTTTGGGCGAACAGCGCATTTTTGACATCTACTGGATGTAAATCTACCCCTTCACTGTAGGCAGCAGAAAGCCCCAAGGAATAGTGTGCCACTGGGGACCAGGAGGATGTTGCACCAAGGGAGCATCATCTCTTCCCTGCCAGCTCCTTGCAGCTCCCCAGGAAGGTGCCAGCTGTGCAGCACCTTGGTAAAGAGACATTGCTCAGCAGCTGCCCTTTCCAGTGCTGCATCAGGCCATGCTCCTCTGGCTGTAGGGCTTGGTTCTGAAGCAGCACAGTTTTCATAAATCCTGGCGGACCCCTACCACAGCACACAAGGCCCAATCACATCAGCACAGCCTGCAAGTGTACCCCCCTGCCCAGCTCAGCTCCTCTGTGGTACCAGGAGCTGCTAAAAGCCACCCCCGGACCTCTCTCTGTTGGCATTTGAAGAAGCATCAGCATCTTTCCAGCAAGAAGCTTCATGACTGTTTGATGCAGAGCAGCAGAGGGTTGCATGTTGTTGCTTTGGTTCCTGATGGACACAGTGAGGACAGAGCCTGGGGAAGAGAGGAGGCAGGTTAAGAGAGGGAAAGAAGGAGAGCAGTCACAGCAGGCTGTTGTGCAGAAGGAAATTCTGTTGGGGAATCCAGAACACTATTACATGTTGGTAGAGAAGGTAGGTTTTAATATTAAGCTGCTTATTTAAGTCTCTAAGTTAGAGAGATGCTGCACTTCAAAACTAATTAGACTGATAGAGCTTGGAGTCAATCACAGGATTTCCAGAAGCATGAGGGCTTTAAAAAAGTTAAATACTGCCCTGGAAATGTTAGCAAGGGAATTAAACAGCCATAGCTGCAGCCAATTGTTAAATACATCTAAGCTGGGAAAAAATGACAACTGCAGCTGCTAAAATCCACTGCATCACTGGATGCAGTAGGGAGATGCTCTCCTAACAGGCCTAAATGTAGAATCTTAGAATCATAGAGGGTTAGGGTTAGAACGGACCAAGAAAGATCATCTAGTCCAACCCCCTGCCAGAGCAGGATCACCTAGACAAGGTCACACAGGAA
>VWZO01007366.1:28408-39951 GCA_013396975.1 Bucco capensis
CACTCCTCCAAGCTTGGGATCATCTGCAAACTTGCTGAGGGAACACTCTACCCCTTCATCCAGATCATTGATGAATATATTGAACAGTCCTGGACCCAGCACTGACCCCTGGGGCACACCACTAGTCACAGGCCTCCAGTTAGACTCTGCTCTACTGACCACAACTCTCTGGGCTCTATCCTTCAGCCAGTTCCCAATCCATCTCACAGCACAGTCTCCCAATCCACACTTCTTAAGTTTGGCTATGAGGATACCATGGGAGACAGCATCAAAAGCTTTGCTGAAGTCAAGAAAAACCACATCCACTGCCTTCCCCTCATCTATCCATCTAGTTATGCCATCCTAAAAGGCTAACAGATTAGTCAAGCATGACTTCCCCTTACAGAATCCATGTTGACTACTCGTGATAAGCCTCCTTTCCTCCAAATGCTAGGAGATGGTGGCAAAAACAAGCTGTTCTTGGAAGATGCACAAAATGTGTTTCCTGGTCCCAGAGGTAGGCAGAGGGACTCCAAGGCCATTCATGAAGCACATACCTCCCTTCTGAGCAGCAGTGTGTGAATGTGAGAGCACATGGGCTTTTCCCACCACAAACCCACTGCAGTGAGCAGAGCATCTAGGAGCTGTAGGTAGGCAAATACAGTGTAGAAGTGGGAGAGGCTGCAGGTTCCACAGAGCAGCACAAAGACTACCTGGGGAAACTGCCACCTGTGTAGACAGAAAGTCCCATCCTTACTAGCCATGACACTGAACTGCTGTCTGCGCCAGAGGAGTGGGGCCAACTGTATTGGGTTTGGCTGAGACGGAGTTAACGTCCCCATAGCAGTCCTCAGAAACGCTGTGCATGGGTTGAAGATAACACTTGTGATGTTGTGACTGTTGTCGGACAGGGCTGGCACAGCACCAAGGGGATGGGTGGACAAGATCCTGGGAGGGGACACAAGCCAGACAGTTGACCCAAACTGACCAAAGGGCTATTCTGTACCATATGACATCAGCTCAGTAATAAAAGGAGGAGGAAGAAGAGTATCTGTGGGAAGAAGACATCTGACCCCCGAACAACCATTATGCGTTCCGGAGCCCTGCTTTCTGGGAGAGGGTCGGACATTGCCTGTTATGGGAAGTAGAGACTAAAGCTCAATTTGCTTTGCTTTGCTTCACACACATGGCCTTGCCTTTCTTTATTTGCTTATTAAACTGCCTTTACTGAAACCCACGGGCTGCTCTCCTCTCATTCTCTTCCCTCTTGTCATACTGTGGGAGGTGTGGGGCGAGGACGTGATACAGAACCTTGTTGGGTACCTGGTGCCCAGCCAAGGTCGACCCACCACGCCATCCCAGCATAACATGGGAGTGATACACAGCTATGCTCCTGAAAGTGTTAAAGCAAGATAGCAATGGAAGAACTACACTTACAGCTCACTAGCATCAAAGCCTTTGCTCACCTGCCTGAAGCAATTCCCTCTTTCCCACTCCTCTGACATCACAGAAAAAGGAACAGTTTTGCAAGGTCCAACAGCTGAGCCAGAGTGGCTCTTTTTAAAAGCCCAGAACTGCCAGCTTCAGTTCTTCTTGAAGCTCTTAAAGCTTCCTTCATCTGTGAATATGAAGCTTCTCTCCAAGTACACACACAGAGGTGCCAAAAGAAACTCAGTTTGGGGTGCGAGGTGTTGCCAGGGGGCCTTGACTCAAACGTAGCATTAACATGCTGTTTAGTAGTCTAGATGTGCTTAGGTACCAGATAACTGTCTCTAGTCATGCAGTAGATGCTCTGCTCCTATATGCCACCTTTCACTCTCCTAGGGTTTAGGTAGAGTGCTCTGGACAACACCATCCCGTGTTTCCCTCATCACCACACGAGCATCCCAAGAGTAGAACAGTACACTGTTCATGGGGTAGGCAATATTGATGGTGTTGCTGCTGGCATCCTCTATTCACACTAAAGGAAATGTCTTAGCCATAGTCACAGAAAGGCTAAGTTATATTTTTGCTAAACCGAACAAATTTCCTTCAAACAAAAGGCAGGAGCTGCAGTGAACTCCATGGAAAGCCTGCAGGGTACACAGCTTTGATTAAATGGAGATATCAGGAAGAATTGCAAATATACACACTAGAGCTCACATCTTTGTGCTTGGATTGTCAGTCTCCGTGTTAAAGCTTGTGTTTGGGAACTTAGTACTTTGTGACTCCTTGCATATTCCTGTTGAATACGCCAAATCATTGGCAGGATCATACAAACAAGGAACCAAGTGGCATGAGTCAGGTTAAGTTGCCAACAAGAAACAGAATTTCCTGTCCATTTATCTGAGCTTCATTTTCACTTCTGAAGCCAGCTGAGGTATAATCAGAACCGAGTCTGTGGTATAGTCTAAGGCCCAGTACAAATTGTGATATAATACTAACTTGCTTTCACAAAGTTTGCTTTGGAAAGTCTTGCCTTTCTACCCCTTGGCAGAGGTGGAAGCAGACGTGCACTTCTAGCACTTTGTGGAACACAACGTGGCTGCCAGGAAGAGAACAGCTTGTCTTTGTTGCAGCTCTTCTAAGGGACCTGAAAATCCGCAGAACCTGGCTTCCTCAATAAGTCAGGCATTCCCCTGGAGCTCTCAATATCAATCATCTCCTGGCTACAGCATAATACCGTTTTCCTCAGTAATGGAAGGAGATCCCTGGCAAAGGGCTGTCCAATAGAGGGCTACGTGCTGTATTTAAGTTGTATTTACCTTGCACAAGAATGAACAGTGGCTTTTTCTTTTTCTTTCCCCAGTTAGCAGGTCCCACAGCTTTGACAAGTTGCAGACCTCAGCCCCCTGCAATCATAGAGAAGTAGAAAGTCATACAATTCCTTGGAAGATTTGCATGACTGTGCTTCTCCTTCACAAGACAAAGAGGAGACAGATTTTCTCATGCATCCTATCAAAACCAGTCAGCTTCAATACGGCAGAGGTTTTAGGACTGGCCCTGACCTGGGTAGGGCAGTCAGCCAGAGCCATCACAGCACAACTAGGCTCTGTCATAGAACAAGCACAGCCAAGCATGCTGCCTGAGCCTTTGACACAAAAGTGCTTTTCAGCTTACCTCTATCACAGTAGTCAAGCACAGTCTGAAAATCACTTGTGGTCTCCTGTGGCCCCTGGTGCCATAACTGTGCCGACAGCAGAGGGAGCATTAAACTCATTGCCCACGGGAAAGTGTGGGGAGTGATACCCATGTTCCTATAACGCTTGTATGGGTAGGATGATTAGCCTTCTGGCAGTCATCCTAGGAGAAGGACAACTCTGATTCCAAACGCAGGCTGATGGAGTTCGTTTAGCCCTGTAAGGCCTTCCATCTAAGAGAAGGACACTCTAATAAAACCTCTGTCCTAAGGACTTTGCTGCCAGTGTCCAAGCTTGCTAGGCCCTGGCAGATGAACCTTAGGACTAAAGGGTGGGTCCAGCTCTGCGCATGCTGTGTCTCACCTAAAAAAATCCCTTGTGCAGGCTCGAGGGTGCTATCCGCTATCCTCTTTTTATCAGCGCGCTTGGAAAAGGCGCTGATGAGGAGCGTGGGTGGAGGCCTCCCTGGATCTTCGTTCGCGAAGCCTAGCCATACATACATCACAGTAGGCAGCTACATACCTCTACAGGCATGTAGCTGAGCTGAACCCATAGCAGACACAAGGTGATGCTGGAGACTTGGTAACTCCCATCATTCTCTGCACCGCTCAGGCAGTTACTTGCAAGTATTCCACTTCATCTCCAGACTTCAAGTTCTGGCTTTCTTTTTTTATGATAAAATCCTAGCACACTTACAAGAACAGTATTAAGATCCAGGTCACCTCAGCAGGACCTTGAGGTAGGCAAGAGGATTTCATAAAACTAATCCAAACTTACCAGTAAGCTGTAACCTGTGCAGTTGGAGGCCAGTGACTGCTGTTCCACAAGCATGCCACTCGTTACTGGTGGACATGTATGTGTTAAACATCTACAGCTGCCAAAGACTCTGCTGAGGGATCAGAAACCATTTATGACATTTATCTCAGCTGATGGTCCCTGTCACCCCTTAAGAACTTACAGCTTGGTGCCATCTCCCAGCTTGGACATTTTTTCACACCAGCTGTGACACCACCTGGAAAGAAGCCAAAAGTACACACTTTGCTGTCATTTGGGCTGCATTGCAGCTATCTTGGACAGAGCATGCACTAGTTTGAACATGAACACACCTTACCAAAGGCTACCTTGGCCTCCCAAAACCACTTCTGCCTCAAGCAACTTGTTGTAAAGCAAGTCACCTCCTTGCTGTACTTTCATGGTGTCATTACATGGTCACTTGGGCACAGTCTGAAAATCCCTTGGGGTTTCCTGTGGCCCCTGGTGCCATAACTGNATGGTCACTGGAGGCAAAAAATATTGGCAAGGTAAGCAGGAAGCTTACTTCCAACATTACTGATTTTCCTTCTGGTACCTTGGAAATAAGGAGCCTCTGGAAGAGTTCAAAGACAACTCAACATCTAATGCCCAGTTTTTACAGTAGGTATTAAGCACACACTCCTAACTGTAACTCCTAGCCCTAAGTAATCAGAAGAAAACTTGCCCAACAAAAAGTTGACTTACAGTAAGGTAGAAACAGAGCAGAAAACAAGTAAGTTCCCCAATTCATCACACAAGTAGGCAACTACTTAAAACTTAAAATTAGGGCTCATGATTATTTTACAGGGTAAACAATGCTGGAAACAGGACTGTAAGGTTTACATTTGATACCCTTGCCTCAACAATAGTGTCTATATACATGCAAGGTACAAAGAAGGAACTGCCCATAGCTCAAACCTTCAGAACCACTGCACAGACATAATCAAAAAGGCTCGCTCTTTATTTTAAACATAAAAAGAAACATTTTACACAGCATTGTTAGAACTATTCGGTACCTGCATTCAAGAGTTGTGCCAAATACTTTATAACTTTGAAATGAAAACAAAAGAAAAGGTATCTTGCCCTTCTGTTATATGATGTTCAAGCTTGTCCTGGATCAAAATTCTACATGCCTGGGGTAATTTACCAACTTAACCAGGATGCGTTGCAGTGTGAAAAGAGGAAGACCAACGTGAGCCCTTAGGATACTTTGACAATACTGCAGGTTGTGGCAGGAGGGATAAGGATGCTTGCTGCATCTCAGGAAGCTTACTCTTCTGATACTCTGCAAGTTTAATACACAACCAGATGCACACACTCCTCCACTCACACAAACCCTGGTCACACAGGAAATAATAAAACCCATGGAAAGTGACATAGATTTTTTTCATTAGAGATAAGACTTCCACTCTATTTTTAAAAAAGAAGATAATACAAAAATGGCACAAGTAGAAGGAAATCTGAGGGGTAAGTCTAGTCCCTCAGCTTCTTGCCTTCCAACTACAGCAAATACAGGGTGGAAGGGGATGCAGCACTGCCTTTCAAGGGGCTGGCAACAGTATGAGCTAGCAGCAAAGTTGCTTTACTTGGAATGACAAAGATGGTTTGTTACAGGCCATGAAGGAAGGTTAGCATTAGCTAAGGATATTGGGACCTTTCACTAGAGGAGCAGGGAGCCCTGACCAAAATAACCCTGAGTTTGTTGTTTTTTTTTCAGCAGGGAGAAAATGTGCTATGTTGTGTGCTTGGAAAGAGCTGGCAGTTCTCTGCTCATTCATTCCCTAATTATTGGATTACAGTCATGATCCTCTTTCCCTAAAACCTAACCAAGAGTACATAAACATGGAGTCAGCCTGCAAGGACATAAAGTGACTGTTGCTGTGCTTTGAACCACCACTATCCCCCTCACCCAAGATGCCCCAATGCCCCAGGCCTTCCACAAAGAAAGCAGATATTAATGTAGGAAAGAAGCTGCTAGATCAGTTTGGGAAGGACAGCCAGCATCCTAAATATTAGAATGGTGTTTCATAACATCCAACGAAAGAGCAAGATTTCACCACAACAGACAGACAGGGAAGAAACAAAAACTCTTGCTGTCAAAGTAGTATCTGAGTGAGTAACTTCCTCAACTCCTTTGCTTTGGAAAGCATCAAAACATATTTCTGGGCTTTCACAGTAGAAGCTAGAGACCAATTCTGCCCTGTTCCTCAGCAGAGACAGCTACATCTGCCTGCAACACGGGGCTTTTTAGAGCTCTTCTAGAAATGAAAACATTAGGCCAGAAACAAAAGTTGCTATGAATGTTCAGGCCAAGTCTTCCAGAGGTTTATAGGTTTTGGGTGTCCTAGTTTTGGAATAGTACATGAAATACCTTAAAGGGTCAAATAACAAGTTGCAAGCCCCAACTGCCAATCAAGTCTATTTTGAAGATGTCTTACATTCAGCTTCCAAATATGATTGCACACCTGTATGCATACATATGTATACATGTGACTGCATGTGTGTTTGCATGCAGGAAGCAGAACAGCCTTCTAGAACAAACCTCATGTCAGCTTCGGAACAAAGGTCACAATGGAAGACAGGGGAAAAAAAACCCAAAACACACCAAGAAAAATTACTGCAAAACTCCACCATTTTGGAATAGCTACAGTGTTGAGTGAAAGATTCCACAAATGCTGATGTAAAATGAAGCCTTCACAGCGCAGATAGTAGACCTGTAGCTTCCTTGGAATGTGCAGAAGGATGAGATACTAGTGAGGCTGGTCATCTAGTACATAACTAATGTCTAGACTGGCAACAGCACACCACAGCCATGACCTTCCATGGATGCTCTCCTTTAGCATCTTTCATCTTAAAAAAATCTGGAAAGGACTGCGCCCTGCCCTCAAGTCTACATTTCTCATCTTTCTTGATGTGAGCCAAACCCTGGCTGTGCCATCAGATTGTGGTACAGTCCTACTTCCTTCCTTGTTTATAAACAGTATCTTTTTTCTGACTTATTGCTTAAAAACATCAGCTATGCTGGGAAGACAGAACTGCCTGGAACAGGAGCTGCTCCCAACTCAAGAGCCAGGTCAGTGTATGTGGAAGACTAAAGCAGGACTTATATACTATAGCACCTAGGAACAGTTCTCATACCTATAGAGAAAGCCCTGCTGCAGGCCCATGCACAAGACCAGAACCACTGGAACCTGAAGGATTCTTGCCCCCCTGCCACAAGCAGAACAGGGTCTCAGGCACAACGTGAGCAGCTGTAGTGAGGAGAAAAGAAGGTGGAAGGGTGGAAGAGAAGGTGACCATAAGCACACATCCAACAAATGCTTGTCTGAGGATTGACTCTTCAGGGTTGCCATGTTAGCCCCTATTTACCACAGCTAAGAACTTCCAGCATGGGAAATAAAATAAAGAAGTTTTAAAAAATGTTTCAAAGACCCTTAAGCAAGTTTGGTTTTGGGGTTAGTTGTAAACCCTTTGAAAGCCAGGGAACAGAAGGCATGCTGACAACCTTAAACCAATTCTTTGCTGGAACAGCCTCATGAAGCACCAGAAGAGGAACCTTCTCCAGTCTTCGACCCAATACAGAGAAATCTGTGAGATACTAAGGTGGACAGAGAACAGAAACAGCCTGGCATGATGGGGCAGAGGGGAAGAGTAGATTGGTTAATACAATGAAAGTCTAACACTTCTACTAGCCCCTTTCCCACCCATTGCCCTGCCCATCATGCTTTCATACAGGGACATCTTTTCAAAACCAAGACGAGGGGGAAAAGCACCCACCAAACAAGAAAACTCTTAGTCAATTTTGTCACAGGGCCCTCCTGAAAGAAGGCTCAACTGTTTGCACATTAGGAGGACATCATTCCTATGCAGGAAGTACTGCTGGAAAAGGAGAACTCTTGAGTCACTAAATATGGCCTGAATGCTCTCAGGACACAACGTGTAACAAGAAGTTTGAGGTCCAGCTGAAATCAGAGAGGAAATGCGATGTGCTGTCTGGGCCTGTGAGCAAGTGTCTCAGTACAGTCCAAGAGCCCTGTGAGTCTCTCCCAAAATGCAAGTGTGCCTGGCTCGTGGCAGCTCAGTCCATCTCCATTGACATAAGTCGGCGACGCTCTCGTCTTGTTTCCTGCACTTCCTTCTTGCAGCACCAACGGGAACTGCAGTAGCCAATGAGGCAGGATAGGAGTCCAGTGACAGTGGCCAGACCGATGCCAATCAACAGGGGATACTTGAAAGCATTCAAAACTGAAAAAGGAAGGCAAAGACAGATTCCACTGAGAAATTCTTGCCTAAAAAAGGGAGAAAATCTTACATTATTCATTCTTGGGCAGATTAATTATTTCTGAAGGAAATAACGATTTTCCTTCTTGATTTCTGTCTTTTGAGGTTTGGACAATTGGTCACTTACTAGACTCCCTTACCCCCTCTCACTCTAATTCTTTGTCTGCCATTTCAAAGCCTCAGGGAGACTGGAAGCACCAGAGAAGTCTTGGAGTAAGACAGCAAAGTAGAGTTAGTTCCAAGAGGATACGTATCCCATTACCTGTTCCCCCAAACAAACGCCTTTGCAAAGCCTCTGCATCAGAGGCAGACTACGGCTGCATTTTTTGGAATATGCTTCCAAATGGCAACAAGTAGACTCCTTTACACTTTGCTTGAACTACTTTTACAGTATATTCACTGCTACTCAGAAAACCTTTCTAATCAACCTCCAAAGTTGGTACCTAAACAAGAAATTTGGTTTGTAAGCAGCTACTGCTCAGTTAAAAGGCAGGGTCAAGAACTATAAGGATTTTGGAAAGCTCAGTTGTAATAGTTATCTGCACAGTACAGAGTAAAATGTTCTCATTCCTTTCAAGTTTATGGAACTCTCCAATATGATCTTTCCTGGAAATACTGAGAAGCAAGCAACTAGTTCAAAAACCCTCTTGTATTAATTTCCCTCCTCAGCTATGTGCTGAATGCAGCATTTGTCATGCAACTTGCTTCTCATGAAGTCTAGCAACACTTGCAGCTTGGGCTGAAAAGCAGACAAGGTATTAAGTGCTGGGAGTAGCATGTCTTGTGGTCAGGAGAGGGAAGGAGTCAGACTTTTGACTTTCCGTTCTCAGCTTTGCTATTAACTACAATGAACTCTACTTCAGCATGCTCTATCTGCAGACCAAGGCTTCCTCCTACAGGCAGCAGAAGAGTTAACTCTTGGAGAGCATACTATGCCTTGATTGAAAGATGCCCCAGCTATGCAAAACATCACCAAGAGATGGTCAGGTAAGAAAATACTCCAGTCTTACGGCCATGATACGTTCAGGACTACCTAGTCCTGGAATAAGAAGTTGCAAACAAAAGGAAAGGATAAAGAACTCCGAGATTATCACAGGTACCTTTGAAAATAGTCACCGGGAATATTTGTCACAGAAAGACATAAGGTGTTGAAAAAAGTTAAGAAATTGTGTAACACAATGCAATCTCTTACCATCCATTTTCACAGATAGGAAGATGGGTTTGGCTTTGATGTCAGGTTCTTGCTGCCATACACCGGTGGCAGATCGCACCCATGGCGTCACCACACAATAGTGGTTCCCAAAGTCATGGTCCTCACAGCTGTGCACACGGAGCCGAAATTCCAGTGGGCTGATTCTCTCCAGGCTGAGATCACTGCTCCCATTTCTCCTGCTCTGTGTCACAATCCCTCTCCGATCTAGGGAGGCCAGCAAGATGGGCTCTCTGTCCAGTGCAAAGGACCGCACAGCAAACCAGGAGACATCAAAGGACATATCATCTGCATTTGTGGACAAAAGAATTTAGACATGTTGGTGAACTTTGAGAAGTATTCACAATGCCAGTTCTCAGCAGAAAGGTTAATCTGCAAGCAGCATAACCAGCACTGGTCTGACAGTGAGAGCCAAAGTGGGGGCGGGGGCAAAGAGCCAAAGGAGGAGGGGGAGCCAAAGGTTGGGGGGGGGGAGCAGAAAGCAAATAGAGTACCCTAAGCATGTTCTTTCTAGAAGGATTTAAGCGGTGAACTGCAGTGAAATGCACTGGCAAAAAGAATGTAGCAGCAAAGAAAGGGGGAATTACTATGTGGATGAAAGAGAAGATTTCTTGCTTTCCTGCCTGCTATCCTGGAATTTATATTTAATCTCAAAGTTTTCACCAAGTAGACCTACTGTCAACTGAAGTTCCATAACTATGCTGAACCTATAGTGAAAAGGAAGTGGGAGTGCTAAGTACTTCCTAGCAGAGACTGATTTGCAATCACTATCTTCATGCAGGGTCTACACAACCACAGTCAGAAGTCTCTTTTCGGAAGGCCGCCTCCTTACATATAGCCTGCCTCAGGAATACAGAGATTCTACAGAAAGCACAAAGAATTACATACAAAATTACAAAGCATTCACAAAAAAAGCCTGACCACAATCCTCTTGTGCATTTTTTTCTAGTGTTGTGGGTTACTGTCACACATCATCAACTATCACACTTGTACAAGTTTTGCCACCCAAGGAGACAGTCTACAAAACACATTTGCAACACCTTCTATATTTAACATAACTGATAGCCAACATTCATCAGCATGTCTAGCTCTTTCTACATTCATCCAAAGACCCTATTGATCCCCTTAGCAGATCTCAGTCTTAAACCTATTACGCTAATGTAGCCGAGTATCTACTTTAAAAATCACTGCTATTCTTCGCTAACATGAGCCCAACAACACCTGTCACAGAGTCTGAAACTTGGCATGACCTAAAACATATATAGCAAAGTCTGCTCACTTATTTCAAGAGGTTTTCCTTCCTGTCACATGAGAAAACTGATGGGCCCAAACTGAAAACATAAGTTACTATTTCTGTCCTGAGTTTTGGGTACTGGTAGAATGTGTGTACAGGACTTAACCTTTTCACACATAAGGCAGTCCTAGTGATTCTGGTGATGCATCAAACCTCTATTTACTAGTACTGAGATCTCTGAAAAATACAGTATTAGCAACCTGAAATTTAAAGCTGACTTTTTACCTAATTGAGTTTTCTCTTCTCTGAACTTTCACATTTGACCTCCACACTACTAGAAAAATCAAAGTCTTAAACCTGCTGTTGTACTTAAATTCTTTGCAGATGCAAGTGATGATTTTTAAACCTCTATCAGGCAAACTAATGCTTCAGGAAAGAAAGAAACTCTAAAATGATATTTTCAAGTGAAGTGAAGGGACATCTTTAGCTCTGTGCTACTTCAAGTATAGCATCAGGTGGCCAGGTTTCTTCTTAACACAGACAAAATTACACCCCAAACAGCAGGTGGTTTTAACTCCTTCCAAAGGTGCACTGGTTTTATACATATCTTCAAAAACAAAACAAAAAGATGAGAAAGCAGACGTTACTATCAGAGATGTTGGCTGACCAAACTGTTTTGGGACACCAGGCAGTTTCCTGCCTTGCCTGCCATGGCCTGCTGCTCTAGGTGACAGTACAGAACCCCAAGAGAGCACCTGACCTGTTTTGCAGCCCTACAGTTGGAGTTGGTCTCCCAGTCCTACATGTGAGTCAACACAGGTTAATGGTTAATGGCTCTATGTCTGGGTGGAGAGTGGTGACTAGTGGTGGCCCTCAGGGCTCGGTTTTGGGACCGGTGCTCTTTAATATTTTCATTAATGACCTGGAC
>VWZO01007367.1:2166-30799 GCA_013396975.1 Bucco capensis
GGCCACAAAAATGATCAGGGGGCTGGAACACCTCTGCTACGAGGACAGGCTGAGGGAGCTGGGATTGTTCAGCCTGGAGAAAAGACTTCGGGGGGACCTACTAGTGACTTTCCAGTACCTAAAGGGAACTTCCAAGAAGGCTGGAGAGGGCTGTTTGCAAAGGCCTGCAGTGAAAGGACAAGGGGCAATGGTTTTAAATTGGAGTGGAGTAGATTTAAACTGGACATTAGAAAGAAGTTCCTCACCACAAGGGTGGTGGAACACTGGAACAGGTTGCCCAGGGAGGTGATTGGGGCCCCATCCCTGGAGGCATTCAAGGCGAGGCTTGACAGGGCTCTGGGCAAGCTGATCTAGTTGGGGATGTCCCTGCCCACTGCAGGGGGGTTGGACTAGATGACCTCCAGAGGTCCCTTCCAACCCAAACCATTCTATGATACAGCTGCAGTCCTCTGCAGTGACTGCAGGTATGGAGGTATGGACCTTGCTGTCATGAATTTCCCATTGGCAACCATCCCCTCCCTCAACAGCTATGCTTCCAGCTTGTCCCAAATACTCTGTTTGTGTAAACGTGCATTGAGTGTGCTGTCCAGGTAGGCTTTTTTAAGCACTGAATTTTACAGATATACTTATGAATTTTTCTTTTGTTTGTGCAGCATTTCCAAGTGGGCCAGAGGCCATCTCTCTTTTGTTTTTTTGGGCAAAGACCTTTTTGCTTCTGGTCAGCTGCTTGCTGAGTCTGGTGAGCCTGATAGTCCTCAATGCAGGTGGAAAGCCGCTGCTGAGGCAGGTCTGGGGCCCTGTGCTGTGGGTACCACAACCTTTCAGCACCCTGACACTACTCTCACCCATTTTCTATAGCCAATATGGAGTCCTGAGACCAACAGATCTGCTAGCCAAAGCCTGCCTTTGCCTAAGCCTGACTAAAATGAGATTACTGAATTATTTCACAGGACTGACGGTGTCTTACACAGCTGCTGAGTAGGAGGCCATTGCTTTGGTTGTCTGTTGGTGGATGAAGTGGGTCAAAAGCACTCTCATGGCAACCTGGTAGTATTCCTGCTGGGTAGTGGTTTGTCAGGGAAGGTTTGCATATGTGAAAGCATCTTTGGGTTAGGCTCTTGTAAGTACGTTTCTATGTATATTTTACACATGAAATTATTCAGGTAGCATATTGACACCTTTTGAAATCAGAACAATAAAGGGAGTTATTTTGCCTGTCTGGTGCCCTTGGGCTGAGCTTGAATCTCCTGTGGTTGTGCAGAAGATGAAGGCAATCAGGATCACAACCACTGAGGAAGCAACTTGCCTGTGCTGCCTGCGTGCAAGGCTAATCCCTGCCTTTATCTTTGTTCTCTTCCTCTCTTGAAATGGCGTCACTCAGTTGTGCTGCTCCGTGGGAGCCTGTTGCAATGCCATGTCATTGATCACAGCTGCTTAATTTCCTGTTTCTTCAGCAGTATTTACAAGGGTTTTTTTGCAATTTTGCTAGGAAATGAGAAGCTAGTTTTAGGCTTTGCAATGGAAATTGGCTTTGTTAGTATATGCTGTTGTTTAATATGGCACAACAACAGCTCTACAGGAGACTGTAAAAACTAACTAGCTGCCTTCACTTAGCTAAACAAGCATGTGCCTAACCCATCTCAAGGGTTGCTTCCAAGGATGGAAAGAAAAAGCTTTAACTGAGATCTTAGCCCAGCACATAATAATGTGACATACATGTGTGTGAGATGTGACAATGTAATGTGACCTACAAATGCCCTTAACAATAGACCAGTCTGTTGGCTTTCCATGATCTTAGCCTGGCAGCACTACTACTGCAGTGTATCAAAATGTTTGCTCCAGTTTCAGGCCCTTAAAAGGGGAACAGTTCTTGGTGCAGAAATACAAAAAGGCTTCTACTATAGAAAGAGCACTACTGAACTGTCTTCAGGAACACTGTAACACAGTGGTGCAGTCTGCAGTATTTATATTGATTCTTCACAGTATGCTGTAATGGTTTGGGGTTTTTTTTCAGTTTTAGGAGAAAGGAGTTGCTTTTACATCATTCGATCATAGAAGGGCTGATGCCAAATATGTTGTCTCTATTGTAATCAGAAAATATATTTTAGTGTAATAATCCAAGTAAAATCTAAATCTCATCTAAATTCTGTGTTTCGTAAGGCTTCTTTTTGAAAGCAGGCAATTAGGGACTGATAATAAAATGTTATGTGGGCAAATCACCTTCAGTGAAAGATGGGAAAATATTCTCTGCTGACAGACTTATACTAAAGAGTTTTAGATGGAGTCTCTGGATAAAACAGTAATTGTTTTCTGTTGTCATTCTCAAGCATCTGGCAGCATTGTGTAACATTTTTTCTGTTCTCTGTTTTAAGGAATCCTCAGAGGAAAGATAACCAAGAGCTGGCAACAGCTAACAAAAAGGAAAATGCAATTACGAAAATTAACATACTGAAATAAAGAAGTGGAATAGAGCTAATTAAGAAGTAGGAACGAGATTTCTTGTGCAGTCTTGCTGTGCTCAGAGAGGGGTTTAAATCTAGAACAGCGCAAGCCTAAGCTCTGCAAGCCTGTAGAGGACCACAGTGGAAAATATCTTGTCATATTTTCAAAGTGAATTTGTTCGTCCCAGCAGAGGGAACAAACTGCAGTAGTTCCACAGGTAGACCGCATGTCAGCACAAAGAACTGTAAGGATTCATTGCATAAAATTTTCTTCAGACAGCACTTAATTTTTGTTCTCTGTTCTTATGAAGATTAGCTTTTCTTCAGAGACACTGTGACAAGAGCAAAACCTGCTTTATTAAGAAGAAGAAATCTCTGTCATTAATATGTACTGTCTTCCTGCCAGATAAATCTCAAGACAAACTGTAGACAGGAGATAATTTTTGCTTTATCAGATTATGCTGACATAAAATTACACAACAGAAAATTGAGCTTTGTACTTTTATGCCCAACAAAAGCATAGGTGCTTTAATCTCAGTTTACAGCATGAAATAGCTTAGAAAGCTGCACAGTACACATTAAATATGGAATTAATATTTGAATGAGTCAAGTGTAAGAATAACTGGATCAAATTCAAGAAACCTGAGAATTACAATAGTTAATCCAGAGATCAGCTTTTTACCACCAATCTGTGGACTGTACTAGGAGCTGGTCTTCTATTCTTGGGCATGGTGAGTATAAATGAATCCCAGGGATAAAGCACTTGGCTGGTCCTTCCCAGCCCCTTGTAAGCTCCAGGCCATGTTCACCATTATGTTTCATTCACTGGCAAGCTAATTTTGCACCTGGCTCTGTGCAGCCCATCCAGTGTTCTCCACTTTCCCCTCAGGGATTCTTCAAACAACAAACCCACACATACCCATGCTCCTTTGTGCTGTCTGCAGGCAACTGAAAACCCACTTCTCTTCCTTTATTTTTCTTAAGACTGGCCTGTTGCAGAAAATCTTGTTAACCAGCAGGCTGTGGTTTTGATGATGCAATTGTTGGTAAGCTGTTCAGGGTTATCTGAGTTGTATCTTGTGCTTCATCGCTGTGTGTCTTGTCTGAAAAGCAGATTGTCAGCTATTAGAGGCAGAAACTCAGCAGAGGTTACAGGCTCTGTGGTAGTGCAAATAACTAACCAAAACAAGAGCACTGCAGGCAGGTGAGCCCAAGGAACTGAGCAGCAGCTACAGAAAGGTGTGGATATAGCTAGTTAACCTTAAACTTCTATCAAAGAAGCAAAGAGATGCAAGGGACTTGGCCAGACTCTGCACTGTGGACAGTGGAATGAGCAATCAGCACTGAGAATTTACAATGTTTTTTCTTCTTATGGATCATCACAACAGACTGGCCTGTTAAAGTGCTTTTTGCTCAACTGAGCTACTTGTATATGTTAGATGTAGATCAAAGCTGTGCTGTTAGCTGTAGAAACAGTCCTCTAGCTTTTTCATGTTGTTTGCATGAAATGGTTGTGTGCTGCTTCTTGGGTCAAAGGTGGAAGAGCACAGAGACCACTAAGCTATTTGTATTTCATTTAACTCTTTCACCTGTCTAAAACCAGACCATGACTTTCCAAGCAGCATATCAACCTCTCCTGTCCTTGCTGCCCCTGCTAGATCTTACCTTGCTCTTTCCACATGGACATTTTTCCTTCCTTCTGCATCCATGTTCCCAGGAGCACAGAGGTGGTTCTTTTTCAGGAGTCTCTGGAAGCTGGTGCTCTGGTTACAGGTAGTTGGACAGTTAAGCGCATTGGATTGCTGGCTTCTGCTTTAACCCATGGTTTGTTCTGTTCAAGAGTGGTAAAGCATCTTCTGTCTATTTTGTTTAAGATGCAGGAGTCATTGAGATGAACTCTGTAGTCTGATACTGCCTCTTTGTAGTTACTGGTAAGCAGGAAGCAAAGCTCCTCTTGACCTTTTTACTTAAGCATCACTTTTTGGGCAGGCAGGGAGAGTCAGGAAGGGATCTCTGCACCCTGCATAGCTCAGCCACTGCTCTGGGCATTGGAGCTTTGAGCTGAATATCTGATGAGAAGTATGTGCCTCTCATCTTGGTAGCATGAAATCCGGGGAGTCTCCCATTTCTGTTGTGTGCCAGATTGGCTCAGTTGAATCATCCTTACTCACTTTTCCCAACAAGTAGAAAGCAGGTACTCATGAAATTAGAAATGGTGAGAAATATTAGTTATAGTGAGAAGACATGAGAAAGCTTCTCATGTCTTGAGAAGCTTTCTGTTGACACTGTAGTAGTCGAACATAGGTTTGGTAGTGAAAACACTACTTTTTAAAATTTTTTTTTATTATCCTAGGCTAGTATAGGATTCACAGAGTTAGCCGTCTGAAGGAAAAATCAAGTGAAAACGACCATATTCAAGTCCATAGTTAAGACTTTTCTACAAATTTTGTTTTCATTTGATAGAAAACCACTGCAGTTTGTCAAATTATGGTCTGTAGTCAGTATTTCTCCAGGAATTTTCTGTACTCTTACGAAAAAAGTTTTAATTCAGTGAGTCTTGATGACTACACTTGACAGCACTGCTGCAGCCTTTTGGGGAGCAGAGTTTTGGGCAATAGCTTTTCAGCTTGGGTCATACGTATCATGAACCAGTAGATTTCAGGATGTTCAGTGCTGCGGTTTTAGTAAGAAGAGATCAATGTATCATCTTAGTCCTGCTTGTGACTCAGCCATAAGCCAGGTTTGGTATTAAACACAAGTTCTCTAGGTTTGTGAGTGATGGGGTCACAAACTTTAAAAACTTCCTTGTTGATAGCAGGTATATTAGCATTTCAGTTCTGGCCTCTTAACTTAGTGATGGTTATTTTTGACTACCAAAAGGCTTGTGATAATTAATTAGAGAAAATTGCAACTGGCTCATACCAATGTGCAGTCAGAAAAATACATAGTGTGGGCATGCTAATTATGCAGTACAGGAAACTCATGATGAATAGAGGCGAAGGAACTGCTGGTATTTAGTCTGAAACAGCAGCAGGGCTCAGCAGAATGAAAGCACAGCTTATCCAGGTCTGTCCAAGATAAAGCAATACCTCATACTTAATGTAGTTTGGCCAATCAGGCAGGAAACACTGCATAAAATTTGTCACTGGTTCTTAAATGTAAGCAGTGATGAAATCCCTTCACAGTGAATGGACATCACTCACTAATGGATTTTGCTGCCCCAGAGAATAATGACATTTAGTTCATTCATGCCCATGGTGTTGTATCATCGTTAGAAAAACACTGGAGGAAGGACTTTCTTTTGTGAAATGTCTGGCATTCAAAGACATTACTATTAGATAGTTGGATGATGAGTTTTGTATTTTGTGTATACTAACTGCTGACTATCTAGGATCCAGCTTTTATTTCTCCATGAGGAAGTTTTCTTGAATCTGGCTGAATTACTTTAAATAAACAATTAGGGAGACCTAACGTGCTGCAGAATAGGCTAGACTAACTGAATTGAAGAAGTCATGAACAAGTCTTTGCAGCTGTTCTTGGTAATCTCTTGGTATTAGGAAGAAAAGAGGACTGTTTTGTATTTTATTACTTGGTAAAAATTTTGGAATTAGCTAAAATCTAATGGATGAACCAGCAGTGTACATAAAAAGCACAACTTTCAGCCCACTTCTAGAAGGTGACAGCACCTTTACCAGCTATTTTCATCAAGGTGCTAGGTTGAATAAAGGGCTTTAGAATGCAGGATAAATAAATCAGTAATATTTATAGGAATTGGAAGGCTGTATTCATTTTCTGGATAAACTGGTTGTATTTAAGCAAAAACTATTTTTCATAATTACCACTGTTCTTCTGAGTAAAACTTTGAAGAAAATAGCCATTTTTAATACTTGTGAGCTGTCCAGATGTTTAGCTTCTTCCTACATACTGTGTAAAAAGGACATCTGTTTTTAGCTTACTGTGATTTTTTTGGCAAGGACCATAAGAAGCACTGTAGCCACTAGCATATTGGACATTTTGAAGAAATCTCTCATCTTTATGCAATGACACACCATGCGTACAGGGACTCTAATGTGACTTTCAATTTCCTTAATGAAACCCTTCACTGCTTAGATAAGGATTCATCCTCATAGAAAAAAATGAATATGATGGATAATCAGATGGGCATACATTGAGTCTGAGCTTTTTACTTCCATACAGCAGGGTGTTTAGGCAGTTTAGCAAAATGAGGAGTTGAGACTTTTGCTCCTGCTTCCCTAGAAATGTGCTTTCCTACTGCAGCAGTCGCATATTTAGAGGATTCCAGAGTTACATATGCAGTAGCTGTGGGTAGTTAGGTCCATTCGTTTGGGGCTGATTCCAGAATCCCTTCACTACAAAATCAGCTTACTGAACTGGCAGTATTATTTTTTCTGCTGTCTCCTAATACGGCCAAATAAGCAGATGCAGTGTGAGGTGCTTTTTTTCAGGCAAGAAAACCAATGTAGGAAAAATCCAGAGGAAAAAAGGCAAAAATGCTTATGATGACTAACTAAATAAAGCTGCAATGTAAACGCAAACATAAAAGTGGATGAAAACATTCCTAAGTATTTGAAAAGTGCAAGTATAAACAGTAGGAAGAGATGCTCGACTGTTTTGCAGGCTCTCTATACCTAGCAATAATGTGTGAAAACAAAGAATGTAGACTCGAATTACAAACTAGGCCATTATCCTATGAAATAAGCCTTTCATAAGAAAAAACACAGGACAGTTTCAAGTTTAGATAAAACACAGCACCGTACATTCTAGGGAACAGTAGGTAAAGAAAGATGAGGAAGAGTCTTGTCCTGATCTTGGTACTTAAGAGAGCATAGTGAGCATGACAACCATGACTGTTCTGTGTTAACCTGACCATTTGTCAAAATTCTTTCTCTTTTTATTTCTAGGCCTCTTCCTTATCTTAGGCTTGATACTTTACCCTGCAGGCTGGGGATGCCAGAAAGCAATAAGCTACTGTGGACCTTATGCTTCTGCTTACAAACTAGGAGAATGCTCCTTGGGCTGGGCTTTCTACACAGCTATTGGTGGCACTATTCTGACATTCGTCTGTGCAGTCTTCTCGGCGCAAGCAGAAATAGCCACATCCAGTGACAAAGTTCAAGAAGAAATAGAAGAAGGAAAAAACCTTATCTGCCTCCTTTAACTCCAGTGGGGAAAAAATACCAGCACCTGGATCTTTACCTGCTTTCTACTGACTGGGCAAGCAGATCCACTTAACCTGTTTCTACCATTTGTGTGATTGAGCCCCATGCATTCCAGCCCTGAACTACTGAAATGGTCTTTCTTCCTTGCTGAGCAATGAGGATCACAGAAAGGATCCCAAAAAAAGCAGAATGTAAATATTTGGGGATTTTTTTTGTTTGTTTGTTTCTTTGTATGACCAGGACACAGTGGAATATATTAATCAGACCATGTAGGTGAGGAATTGTGCATATACAGTAGAAATGTTTTTAATAATGACAAATTATGATTGATTCGATTGCTTTACCCACCTTGGTCACTTTGAAGAATTTGAATATTAAATAATAAAAGCCAGCACATATTTTTTCTTATACAAAAAAGAAGCCTATTTTAATTAGGCTTTGTTTCCAAGGGCTCCCCTTACCTGCAAGTATTTCACCACCACCTGGTTTGGTACCATACTTTTCATTGAGGTGCTTTTTGATATTGAACTTCCTTAAAATACAGTGCCTTCTTGGATAGTAAGTATATGTTGGAGAGTGCAAAGCTAATGTGATGCAGTTTACACCAATCTTTAAGCATTTAAAAAGTTGAATCCCTGCCAGGTTTCTTTGGTTTTCTGAAATATGTGGTGGAAGATGTGTGCCACTTGTTAGTTAGCAGGCAAGTGATTTTGTTTTCATTGACTAGACAGAGAAGTGGTTGGTACAGTGTCTTTCACCTGATTGAGTCTGATGAAATTGATTGAAATAGTCATTCTTAGAAATATTTTTACAGCCTTCATTACAACTCCTGAAATCCCAAGCAGATGGCAATTCCTCATAGCACAGCTATGAATGCCAACAGTCTGGCCTGGGCTGTAGCCTCTCCTACAAATGTAGATTGCGCATTGGACTTCAACAGTATTACTCTTTATCTTGCCAGTGAAACCTCATTCCTAGTCACAGATCAGTCTGTCTCATGACCCAGAGACACCTAAGTCCTTAAGGATTTCACAGTTTTCAGGAAGTCAGGCCAAATTCTATATGGCTGGGAGGATCTTTCCCTTTGGCATTTGTTTCTATTACTTGTGGTGTTGCATCACTTACTTACTAGACCTACTTCTGAAAACAAATTTAAAAGGTATTTTAAAAAACAAAGGAATGACACAACTGTGGCATAGAAGCATTGGGGATAAATCTAAGAAGTAGTCCTAATGAAATACTAAGTGAATTTTGGACTCTTCTTCTTAGTTGTTTAACATCATCAATAACAGTGTTGTTCTCTGTCACTTCACTGTATAATAGGGAGCAGAGATTCTTGTTTATACCTTAATATGTGCCATTAGTTATTTATAGGTATTAAAAAATTGTTACTGTACATGTAGATAGTTAATTTCAATATACATTCGCAATACAAGAGCTGTTCAGCAGTTATGACCGCAAGTCCAGGGCCAGCCTGGAGCATGGGTGGACACCAGCAGTGACAGTTTCAGAGCACCCCTCCAGTACCTACTGAGCAGCATGGACACCACCTTGGCCCAGACAGTCTATGGAGCAAATCAGGCCCAGCTCCTCACCTGTGCATGTCTGCGCCCAGGGCACCTTCAGGCAACATGCTGGATGGATACAGAGATGATCTCTGAGCTGCTGTGCAACAAATGAGGTCAACTTCTGCTGATATTGAAAAGGAATTCTTAATCTAGCCTCTTCTGGTGTTCACCTGCTCCTGCAACCCATGGCCACTGCATTCTAGTTTAAAATGTGTAACACTTTTCTTTTAAATATTTAATTTTTAAAAAAGAAAGGTTATGGTCTGGAACCATTTCTGTCAACTGCCTGCACAAAGCAAGATTTTTAACAAATCAGAATTACTAGCACAAAGTGGTGTCCAAGGACAAAAATCAGAGCCAGCTCATCCTGTCCAGACCTGTGTATTTCTTCTTGGTTTTCCCTGTACACACCAACGTACCATGCAAAGGGCATGTGGGTGGCTTGTACCTCGAGTCCTGCACAGCTGTGAGGTGGCCCAAGCCAATGTTCTTCCCGAGCCCCCTACTGGGACATGCACCTTGGAGCCTGGTTCTCACCTCGGGTATGCCTTCGTGGGCTCTGTGGTTAGAAAGGGGCAGTAGAAAGAATAAGAGTGGCCTATAAATTAATTGCAAAATAGATTCACAGTTCTAGCTTTTCTAAGTGGCTAGCAATCCAGTGTCCACATTGCCACTCCCAACAAAGCCTGATACTGTATTAGAGTGACAAACACTGCTTTGGCTTGAGAACATGATTAGACAGAATAAGGTCGGTTCTTCCAAAAGGTATAGAGGTTATATACTGCTTTGGCTTAGAAGTAAACAATGACCAACAATCATTTACATTACCTGCTAACCTCTGCTATGATATAGAGAATGCTTAAACAATTTTAGTAGTGCAGTTTTTAAATACAAAAGAGATGTTTTGCAGGGGCATGTTTTGCTTTTGTTTGCATTTGTAACCAAGAAGAACCAGCTTTTCTGCTTGTTGCAGGGATGCTATCCATTTGCTCTGCAACTACATAATCAACTAACTTGCAAGAAGTGTTCATCACATAGCACAGACAGAAGACAGGCTGGGAAGAAATACACAGAAAAAAAATCAGAATTTCTTTTCTCAGGGTTCTGTTTTTCTAGCAAGTGGTAAGATGGTATATATTGCAGGATTTTTTGGTTTGTTGTTTTTTTTTTTCTGGATGAGTTTTTCAAGTATAGGTGCACTCATTCAGTTTGACAGCTGTTTAAAGTTGTTCCTGAAATTCACCTCAGCAGAAGCATGGGTAGGGGGATAAAAAGAAATCAGCTTAAATCTAATTTGATTGATTTCATGAGGGGCTGCGGAGTGTAACTGCTTCTTAATGTACATGCACTGCATAGGATCTAGAAGAATTTGCTGTGGATTCTTTAAAACCTGTGTGATGATACTTAACTTTGTTTTTGTGGTATTGAAGAATTCTTCAAACATCTGTGGTTTGATCAACTTCATAAACGTGCATTCTGTAAAGTGCCATACTTTTTTCTTAATTGTAGCATATTTAAAAAGAAATATATATACACAAACTTGTGTGAGATGTGCAATATCAGGAATGGGTTTTGTTGTGGTTTGGGGGTTTGCTTTGTTTTGATTTTGGTTTTTCCCTTAGTTTTTTCTTTTAAAGAAGATATTTGAAAAGGGACTTCCCAGAAGAAGTGGCTAGAGTTTAGTGGTGTGGACAAAACACAGAGTAAATGCAACAGAATCACTGATTTTGAAGATTAATACAGCAGTACTATCAGCAGCTTAAAGATTTAATAAAAAACTCTTCTAGATTGATTTGAAATACTCAGATCTTTGTAAAACAGGCAGTTCAAATGTGAAGCTGTGTCAACAGTCTCTGGCAACATACAGTCTAAAAGCTGAAAAGGCTCAGCAAGGTTTCTTAATGTGTTTATAATGTCACACTGCAAAAAACATTGCTACTGAGCTACTTCAGGGTTGTCTGTATCACTTTTGTATCTATTTGACTAAATAATGTCCTCTGGATTCTGAGATTTCTTTCCAGCCAGATGATTTCCATTTTGTCTTGTTATCCCACATCAGAGTATCTCAACTCCTAGTGGTAAATGGGGAGGAGCTCAAGTCTTCTTGAAAGCAGTGGGTGCTGGTGCCTGCCTGAAGGGAAGGACAGAGTCTAACAAAAGCAGAGCATGACAGCAATGTATTCACCACAGCCACTTTGTATAGGAAGAGTGGCT
This sequence comes from Bucco capensis, assembly GCA_013396975.1. Lineage (NCBI taxonomy): Eukaryota > Metazoa > Chordata > Aves > Piciformes > Bucconidae > Bucco > Bucco capensis. The sequence continues at coordinate 13,570 of VWZO01007367.1, forward strand.
ATGGCAATTCATCTAGAGTAGATTTTTGAGCCATGGTTTAGTTGTGGTACTTTTTTTCTGTTCTTGAGTCACCACTATGTACATTTGTTAGCACGAATGATGTACCTAATGTGTTATTTTTAATCTAAATTTCAATTAAAATGTGAGTTTTCAAACTAACTGGAGTCCGATTACCTTAATGCAGACATACTGCTCAAGTTGTGCCACAGCAAGGTAGCTTTAATTGTAGTTTTAATGGCATTTAAGATCTCAGCTCGTTAAGGTTGTTAGTGTTTCAGATTTCCATCTGATTTTAACAATTATTATCACTTAATGATAAAAAAGTATGTGATTGTAGCTATGTATGACATTGTAGCTATGTGTTATACAATACAGTTGCATTAAAGAGACTTTCTAATTGAATATGTCTGGCAGATGTTTTTCATTTCACAACTAAAGTACTGCAGTTCCTTTCTCATGGAAAGGGGCAGAGAAGGTTGTAAACCAAATACTGCCTTTTAGATGGTGTTTGCCACATTGTGTCTTACCTTTCACCTGTGACTTGACAAACACTAGCAAGAGGTTACATACTGTTCTCTAAGCAAATTTATGGCATAACTAGGAATAAGGCCTTCAGAAGCTGAAAGCAAAGTCAGCATGTCACTTTAATCTTACAATTGCTATGGTTCATTTCTATTAAATTTATATAAAATTAATTATATTTAGTTTAATTGCACTACTAAGAGTTTCTAAACTTCCAAGAAGTACCTCTTGGTTAAAACTTGGAGTGTTTAGAAACATACAGTCCAGAAGTTAGGGGATAGGTGCCACTCAATGCACCATCCCATTAGTGATCTTTATGGATTCCAAAGCAGGTATGGATGCAGCAGTTATTCTACAATTAAAAAAATGCTACTGAAAGAAATTACAAAGTACTGATTTGTATAGTTATTGCCTCTCATTTTCAGTAAGGTTAGTGGAGGTGGCAATAGGAATCTTAGAGTTCAGTTCTCTAATTGTGTGATTTATTACAAATTTCTACGATCTAGAAACTTCTTCCCCAAGCTCCAGCTAGGTTTAGTATGGTGATGCAATGAGGCAGTGAATGTGTATTATTAGTATTAAAGGCACAGGAACATAAAAATGTTGTCTTGTTCCTTGAAGTTTGTTTTCAAGTAGATGCCTTTTATTTGACTTGTGGTATCTTTGTATCAGTGACATTCTGGAAGCATAAGAATCAGTATCCCTAACCAGCTTTTGGTATCAGTCAGATGCAGTGGGATGAGTAATTTCGTCTAGCTGAAAGAGGTAAAAAAAAAATAATTCCAGATTTAATCACATTATTCTGATCACTTCCAATCGCTATCTTACCTTGGACAAGAAGTAACACCCACTGTCCAATCCAGCATATCTACTTTTTTCTCTAGAACATCAAAAATACATGCATAGCAAGGACAACAGTCCTACACTGCTAAATTGGCACGTGTGCTTTGGCATGTGTACCATGACTACAGCTCAGATGACATGAGATTGTTTAATTAGGCGACTAACATTGGAAAACCTACTTGCAGCCCTGTCAGCTGAAACAGTGGCACAGCAGCTGATGCTGCAGAGGCACCAGGGGTCAGTGGGAGCTGGTTTTTATAATGTCCACGGCTCTGGCCAGCATAGTCCACCTAGCTCTAGTTCTACAAGTCTGCAAAGCAGCAAAGCTGAGTGAATGGTCACAGGTAACTGGACCCCAAAGCAGGCGTGTTTTCTAGACCTACAGCAGCCCTGTTCCAAGCACAGTGTTCATTACTAACAAACAACCTCCAGCTTCTATCACCAAAAACCAGTCTCTGAGACTTCCCATCTCACAGCTTAAAGTTTCCTTTCTTGAATCGTGGGTACAAAGAACTAAGCACTCTGCACAGCAACTCCGCTGTCTTGAATTGTCCTCCTTCACCTCTGAATGATGCAACAGCAATGTGTAAGAACACTCACTGAAGCAGGACAGTACATTTTAGATAAGATATATATAGAGTCACATTGCAGCACTAAGTGCATTAAGAGAAAATAAAATTAATTAAAAGCACTGTTTGGTGTAATCACTGTCCATTCATCCAACAAAAACTACAATTTAGACAAGCTGTATATGCTCCCATTAAACAGCTGGACAATTTTTTTTCCCCAGAACAAAATTATTGTGCATTTGCAAATGTAACTGTGTCACAGTTAATATTTCAGTTCCATTTCACTGTTTTGCCCTTCAAAGAAATTCAGTATTAGAGAGTAGGTGTTACAGTTGATATTATGTGAAAAAAATAAACAGACTATGATAGTGACATAAAAATAAAAATAAAATCACAGCAGTGATATAGAAATGTCAGTTTAAAATAAACACTACCAAAGCAATGCTGTTTTCAACAACTTCTTTTTACTTTCAATAGTGTTTTAGGATTCTCTTAATACCTGTAGAAGTTCATTAAGTAATGACAATATGCTTAGATTTTAACCTTTCATGAGTTTACAGCACAAGAAAGTGGGCTGCAAGTGTTTAAGAATCTTCTTTGTAACAGTTCAGTAGACTTAATACCCTGATGTATTATTTTGATAGTGGATATTTTGTTTCTCCACTTCCAACAGAATTGCAGCATTTATATACAGAATTATAAAAAAGAGGTGAGACTTCTACACAGATCATCTGCCCTGCACATTATCCTGACCATTAGAAGAAAAATCCCTATATTGGTCAAAACTATGTGGACTAAATACCCTGGGGAAAAAGAAGTCTTTTTTTTTATTCTATAACACTGTGTTAATACAATAAATATACAAAACTTCTGAGGTACTCAGACATGCAACAGAGGGATAGAAGAAGTGCATTTGTACAGAACCGTGACACTCACCAGGATGGCAGAGCATTGTTCAGTAATTTACAAAATATACAAACATCCCTCAGATAAATAAAACCAACTCCTAAATTACAGATCAAAGACTACTGACATTCCAGTGTTTAAACTTCAAACCTTGTACTCAATTTGCCACAATACTACAAAATGACAACTTAAGCAGGTGCCATACTCTGATAAATCAGTAAGAGACTGTAAAACTTATTTTTTATTTAAAAACAACATATTAAAAGGAAAACATCTTAACAAATATCAGCCTCCCATTGTCAAAGCTAAACTAAAAACTTCTCCCTCCCCTCTGGGCTACAAAGAGTCGGAGATTTCTAGTTTAAACAATTCACAATTCACCTGTAACAGAATCTGGAATTTCACTTGGGAAGGTTTAAATCTGTACATTAATCCCATGACATTACAAATCAACGCTCCCTATATACAGAACATTAAATATGTTTTCTCCAAGAGCCTTTAAACGTGTAGGACAAAAAAATCTATATGCCAAATTCACATTTTATTCCTATTCCTTCCCCCCACACATATATTCTGGTAACATTATTATGCAATCTTCACCTTAGGTTAAATTGCAAGGAAGATGTTTCTGGGATTCTTATCCAAGAGATAACAAGAGAAGTCCTTGAATTTACATGTAGAAGTAATTCACAGTAGAGTTCCTAGCTGCAATCCTCAAATTTAGTTCAACAGATTATAAAAAGAACAATCTTCATATACAGCTGCTAGAAGTATGACGCCTAATCTCAACAGAAAATGGTGTTTTTTATCTGGAAAGCTTTTAGTAACACTCCACACAAATTTAAGTTGAATGCTAGCATGTCCACTAGGATGAAATTTTGGAGTCCCTAGTACACAGAATATTTAAATTGCTTATAACTTCAAGATGCAGAGAACATTTAGAAGCAGGTATATTCATTAATATGAGCTTCAGCATAGATGAAACTATGACATTTATCTAAATTCTATTTTGATTTAAAGAAATTAGTAAAAGAAAGGATACTAATAAGGACTTCATGCCAACAGTGCAATACTCATCCAAGAATTAAGCTAGGGGGATTATTTTTTGTAATGCTCTTCTGTTACTATGAATACAGTGTCAAGAAAAAGAATCTATGAAATCGGTCAACATTCAGAACACTGGAGGGACCTCAGAGTTTTAAGCTGTCTAACGAAAGGTCATTCACCTTAAGATCTGAATTCATGTCAGACACAGTGTATACTTATGCAAGTTGTGGGACATGATCCTTCCTGTTCTGATTTTCTAAGAGTTTCAAAACACAGTCCAAGTTTTGTACACAAGACTCATGAAGCAATGCAAGACTATAAATAATCTTGAAAAAGGAGAGAAACAGGACACAATACTAAGACCTGATTATATACTGAACTCTTATCATGGTATGTTTCATTATGAGTTATTCAGTTCCACAGCACCAATCTCTTAGGCCTCCAAAAGTTACTTGGTTAAATATGAAGATTTCTCAGCTTTCCAACTCAAAATAGTTTAAAAGCTTTTTCCCCAGCTTATGTCGCGTCATAGAGATGGCTGAGTTAATGTTAAAATGAATCAAGTAGCTGTTAAACGTCATTGCTTAAAAAGCTTGGATTTAGACAATATTGTTAGAAAACGTAATATTGTATATTTAGGGTTTTGGACAAGCAGTAAACAGAGTGACTGACAAGGCTAGAGATTTATCATTGTTAAACACAAATCTATGCCTAAAAAGCCAAATCCTAAAAAAAAAACCCAAATAAAAAAAAAATTGCACTGCATGTAGAAGAGGGAAGAGGGGCAAGAAACTAGTGTTCTAAAAGTCAATATTGGTTCATTTTCCATCAAAATTATTACCCTAAAACTTGACTATTGAAATTAAAAATAGCAAATATATAATCATTTAGCTCTGTGATTGAAAACATTAGTTTAACTCAAAACCATCAGTTTTAACTTTCTTAAACTGTACACTGCATTACACATTCTATTACAGAGAATGTCTATGCACCATTGTAATTTCTCACAGGTAGAGAATACTTCATGAAAATAGGTACAAACACTATTATTGTAAAGTGGTGCAGGTAAATCTTGGACTAAGACACTATTTAAACAAGATCAGGTAACTCAACAGTATTCATGCACTTACAGATTTATATCAAAAGATTTATCCTAAAAAAACAATAAAAGAATTTATAATATCTACCTTACTCATATTTGTTCTCCAGCAGCTGCTGAAATCACAAAACCAGGAGCCAAAGCTTACTTTCTATATTTCAGTCTACCCCACTTATCAAGACAGAAATGGGGAAAACAGTTCTTACAAAGAAAAATAAGTGATGCAAAGTGCTTTCCTGAAGTTAAAAAAAATACCAGACTAAACCATTAAAAATATTCCAAATTCTTAATTCATTTATCATTATATATCGTAATTAAGTCTCAGGCCAATTATTGAAATTTTTTATCCTCCCCAAAATACAGAAGGCTTTATATTCTATAGAATGCAACATGCCAACGGAGGGCAAAGACAGGTTATCTTTTTAAAATAAATAAATTCTAATAAAAATAACAAAACTTAGTTCCTGTTTTACCCATGCACAGCTGCAGAAGTGACAAACATGCTGTGTGAATTCTGACCCAGGCTTTTAGGGAATACAGTAAGTGACTGGAAAATAAGTACAACCAAAGAGTGATGACAACTTTCTGCATTTCCCTACATTTAGTTACCCTTGAAGGCATTTTGAGCTGCACTGCTTGCGGCTGTTGATGCGGCACTGGCTGCAGCAGTCTGTACAGTTTTGTTGGATATCACTCCTGTTGCAAACTCCTGCTGCGCTTTCTCAAAACTAGCACCAGTCGTGCGGTAGAGCCCATGCACCTAGGGAGGTGGAAAAGCAGTGAAGAAACAGTGCTGAACCTACCATTTCTTGATAGACTAATAGCAAAGCCTCAAACATGAAGCAGAGCTGTATGGTGAGGAAATCTAGTTTGCTTATGTGTTTGGGAAGATACAAAAATGAGTAAAAGAATGTTTTTCCCACAAATCCTACAACTTTTGATTGTCATACTCATTAAAAGAGTAAATGTGCATGTTTAAAAAAAAAAAAAACAGCAGGAAACAAAACAAAAAAGGTAGTTTTGAATCCACTGTGTCAGTAACATTTTGGTGAACTTTTTCTACATCAATTTTTAGAAACATTTCATTTCTCTGATTGGCACTGTTACAAGAACAAGCTAAGCTATGACTGAGCGTTAAAAAGCATAGAATACCTTAGTAACCCAGTTATGTATCTGCTAAAACAGCATGATGCTGAATAATCTGCATAATAAGCAGAGGTATTAAACAATAGTACTAATAAACATTCTAAACAATATGGTGTATAAACTGTAGTACAACCAAAAATCCAAATCCTGAGTAACTTCCAATTGCCTGAGTATGAAAATTAAAATGCTACTTCTAACTCACTCAATCAAGTCACAATAAAGTTGTCAAACAATATTGCAAGGTCATCTTCATTCAAGTGTAGCATAAAAATTAATATTTTAACTTTTTTCTTTGTTATAAATGTGACTACTTCTCATCCATAAAGATATACCAGGTCACATCTGAGTATGCAGGTTTTTGAAAAGAATCCAGCTGCATATGGTAGGAAGAGTGTAAAAACAATGCTCAACCATACATTTTTGTTGCTTGTTTCTTTTTTCTGCACCTGAATATTTTATGCAGAAAAGACAAGACAGCTTAGAATTTCTAGCTTACTGGAAGTAGGACAGGAAACTTTGTATATGTGGAAATCTTTAAGTGTAACCGTGACTGAGGGCGAATTATTAGAATTGCCAGCACATCATCAGAATTCTCAGTTACATTTTACCTAACCATCAAAAACTTAACTAGAACATTAGTATCTAAACTTAGGGCTTCTGGATGGACATTCACAAAAACAAACCAAGGGAAAAAAGCATCTTTCTTTGAGCTTTTATGCTATGCAATTATAAATTGACAATCAAATGTGAAAATAGAAGCAGAGAAATAAAAATCCTTTTTGGAGAGGAGTAATATATAACTTACCTTCTTAAACATAACTAATGAGATAACAGCAGATGCTGTAAAAAGTGCAGCTATGATTATCATCATAATGCCAACAGGAATACTCTTATTTAGACCAGTTAGAGACGAAATCCACCCGCTGAAAGGAAAAGAAAGGAAAAACTTTACTGGTACAGCACATGAACCATTCAACCAGAGGTATCTACATCAAAGGAAACTTTGTAACGTCCTGGTTCTAATTGAATTTGAGTATTTTTGAAGAAAAAGTCATGGGAATTTTGCATACGCACATTCCAGTTCTATGATGAGCTTTTAGAGCTTAATTTACATTTTCCCCAATGCATGCAGAATTGTGAAGAAATTACAGAAAGTTGCACATCAACTCTCAGTTTGTTTTTTGTTTGGTTTTTTTTTTTTGTTGTTTGTTTTGTTTTGGACAACAAAAGACAAACAGAACATTCAAGAGCAAAGCCAATAAAACAGCATCTTTCCTTATAGTACAGTTTTAAAGCAGTGCTCTTTTGTATGCCTTAAGTATGTTTGTAAGTCAACAGCCAATAAGCACTGATAGAGAACTGTCATTATACAGTGACAGTACTGCCAGTAATAGCTCTCCATACTACCAACTGACTACTACAACCATGCTTTTAGTAATTCAGCAGGTGTGTTAGGTTTTTTCCCAAGGACAGTGATTGATTCCCAATAGATCTTCCTGTATAATCTAAGTATTAGACCTCAAAGACTCAAATAAAAGATAATATAGATAAAATGCTTCATGTAAAAGCTTATATACAAACAATCATCAAAAAGAAAAATCAGCTATTAACAGAATAAGGAGCTCACCTGGACAAAAGAGCTATTCAAATAATATTGAATATACACCATTCCATTCACCCCAATACACTGTTGACTCATTCTTCAATTTTAGCCATACAATTCCTTAATAAGTGGCAAGTACGCTAACAGAATTAGAAATAACTAATGACACAAAATAATATGCAAATAGTGTATTATTACTGTCTAAATTAATTTTCTCTAAGTTTTGCTTATGTACTTATGTTATAGATAAATACAGAGCAATAGGGATCTCCACACACCACCAAAATACAGCAAGTAATGTATAAAAGAATCAATAAAAGTGGTTTACATTCAAGGATAAAATTCTGACCAGGCTAATAACAGAAGTACTTCACACTCTTGGGATATGTTTCACCCACTTTTCCTAGTTATAAAAATACTTTTTTGGAGTGCTAAATGTAACAATTCAGTGAACACAAGATTTTTTTTTTTTAGTTGCTATTTCAAACATGAGTGTCTTACAGACAGTACACCACAGCAAACAGAATACTCACCAGTTTCCCCATCTTTGAAATCCTGCAGCTTGAAGTACATGTACAACAAATTGACAGATATATACAAAGAAGAACACAAAGAATCTGAATGAACTGTCACTCCTGAAAGAGGAGAGGAAAAAGATTAAAGCAACTAGGAAATTAATGCCTTTTTGAAAATACTGTAGTACAAATCTGAAAAAATTATCTGTATTAACTAGAGGAAAAGTACTTTTATTTATCAACAGTGAACTGAGGTATCACTAATTCTGTGGTTTTGTACACTATTTATTTACAAAAGCTGCTCCTTCTTTTTTAATATGTTTGCCACCTGCACCTCTAAAAGAGGTGAGAAGAGCAATAAGGTACTATTCCTTAGTGTTCTGTTTAGTGCAAAGCAGGGCCTCTTACACTAAACCTACATGTTTTGCTACAATGCATGAAGAACACGAGTTTTGCTCCACTTTCAGACTGAAGATCATAGTGCTGGCACGATAGGAAGAAAGTATTTTACTTGTAAAAGGAAATAAAATATATTATGGAATTACTGAAACATAGTGCAGATCAGAATACTGAAGCAGCTGTTGCTTTAAAGCAAAATATACAATATAGGTTTGCTGTTTAAATTACTAAAACACCACTCTGATAAATAATGAAAGTACAAAAAAAAATTTAAAAATGTACACGCAAAATCTCAACAATGACCTCAACTTACTACTATCAAAACTAATGATTGTATTATATGCTTGCTACTACAATTCTAAAGAAACTAGAGATCACTTAGTTAAGTCACAGAATCAGATTTTACCCTTAATAGCAACTCCTGTAGCACTTGTTCATTTTTATTTATTCAACCAGTTCCGTTCAATAACTACTTCATTTTCAGCTGAGCAACTGACCAAAAGTTGAATATGCAAGAAGTAGTTTTTCTTTTCCAAACAATCAACATTCACTAAGAAAAGCTACAGATTTACTTGAGAGCAAATACATGTTAAACTATATGGTTCCTCAAAGATGTGTCGGCACAGCAATACCTCCTTCATTAGCAAAAAGAAACACCTCATTTAGGCTAAAGGCTACACTTAACTGCAATTTCTACCTATCAGTCTTTCTCTACAAGAATTACTGCATTTTTAACTAAGAATATCCTGAAATGCTTCAATGTAAAAAAATATTCCCAACAATTACTGTAAGAGTACAGGATTTAGAACTAATACATACTGATTTTCACAAAGAAAAAGGTTCGGTTTTGTATGCAAACCAACCATTCCATTCTATTCCTAAATACAAAACTACCACACTTCATGCTTTTGATGTCTGCAAAGATTGCTAAAAGCTAGGAAAAATAATAGAGTTTGATTATCATATACCTGCTCTATTCATTCTCAAGAATCTCAGTCTACTCCACCTACAGACACCGTAGGTCACTTGACAATGTAAGACTTTTAAGTGTAGAGTTTTATGAAGTCCATTCAAGAAGCCAAAAATTTAAGACACTCTTTTTTAACTATTAACCTACTCTAATTCTTAGTGTGAAGGCACAGAGATATAATGAGAATTTTCCTTAAAATTGTTACCAGCCCAATGCAAAGTTAAATATTTCCTACAACCATTTTGTCAGTGGTAGAAGCTCTAAGTTCTTTAAACAATATTCCATGATATTCCTAACTATTGCCATCTATCTTTCAACTACAACAACTGAATTAACAGCAAACATACTAATTGTTTCTAATGAAAGCATTTTAAAGGATCATCATAATGATAATCAAGCAAATTCTGGGAAGTGAATGTATTTTGACAAGCTTTTAAATATCCTAAGTCAAGATGAAGTTGTTACCTGAAAGCTCCATAAAGTGGTCTGTACCAGCAGACAAAAGAACAAGGGGTAAAAAGCAAGAACCACAGAATACTCAATCCAAAATCAACCCCTCGCGTGGCATCAACGTAAAACCAGGCCAAACATCCAAAGATATTAAGAAATAGTGTCACTGTATGGACTGTAGAAGCAAAAGCAAAATAAGCTTAATTAAGTTATGTTTATACAATAAATCATTACAACTGTTACAATAATTACCAAACAGAGCATTTTTAATCAAAACATCAGTTTGCTGACAATGAATCAATACTCTCTTAATACCCTCAGCAATAAGCTGATTTTCATAGTTTTCAAACTTCCAGGTTAACCCTGTATTCGTGAGTGAAAGTACTGAACATGAAAATTCCAGTAATATCAGGCACAGAGTGAAGGAAAAAAATCCTGTCATAAAAATAAAACATTTTCAAATTTAAAATGATTAAGAGAGGTTTCTACACCAGCAATAATTGATACTTTTTCTAAAGTAATAGCTGGATACAGATATTTGACAGACTACAGGGTATTTTTTGAAAGCAAGCTTATAAATTACATAAAAAGCATCATAAATTTAACACTGCATAATTCTAATTTGAAAATGAAATTTTTTTTAGAAAAATCTTTTAATGAAAAGCTCTTTGTCTTCCATATAACAAAGTAAAAAAACACCCACTTAGTAAAAAAGTTTGTCAGTAAAACAAGATTTGCAAGAAGCTGTTCAAATATTTCTTATAAACTTTGGTCTTAACACATCTGACATTTTGGTGCTCAGTTCAATACTAGCATTTTCTCATTGGTAGACCTTTTTACTGGTTAACTATTGAACTTTTACTACAGAAAATGCACTGGCATTACAGCTTCATTTTTTTCATATTTGTTTCGCTCTTTAGAACAAAAAATGATAAAGCAGTATGAAGAAATATTACAACTACTAACTTCATGCTATCTGGCACAAAAGTTAGTTATAGAAGTCAGACATAGAGGATTAATATGAATTTCTATTTTTCTTCAACAATAACCAGTGACTCAGGAATAATTTTGCTATCTCAGAGGACAGTTTCCATCCTTATGGACCAGGATAAAGTAGAGTATTTATAACTGAGAGTGCACCACCTGCTTATTGCAGCCATGATTTTTTAAGTTCAGAGAAACATTTTAGTCATTCTACTGGAAGGCAAACAGAAGAACCAGCAAGATAATAAAGATTATAAAAAAAGGCTCCTCAAACTCCTTGCTGCCCTCCTAACTAGTACTTAAATAAGTTCTAAACCAATGTGGTGGGGAAAAAAAAATCTTCAAGCAAAATGCCCATATCATTGCATAAAAGAAAGGCTGATGAAACTCAAAACATTTCCCTCAGACAAATCATATTTTCCTCTAACAGTCACCAGAAACACAAAACTTCGTACTTTTCAATAAAAAGCATTTAATACATCTTCAGATCTTAGCACTGTTCCAAGACGTCAGCAAAGGAACTCTTTTCTGAACTTTCCTGTGTATACCTCATAAAACAAAACAAAGGATACAAATCCAAATTCCTGCCTTCCTTTGATAAATGTATGGCTAGGCTTCGTGAATGAAGATCCAGGGAGGGCTCCATCCATGCTNTTGGATAAATATGAGAAAGCTTACTAAGAGGTATGCTTTCTTTTTCCAGGGAGATCCTTTAGCTTACCAGAAACACCAGCATTCTGGTAGAAATTGAACTTTCTGAAATTATGACTTTTTTCATAATTGCAATTATGATAACAGAACAATCTTTAAAGAATAATACCATCAGAGTGCAGAATACGGGTTGAAACATCATACCTACTACTGATACTTATTATTAGCATAATAAAAGCAGCAACAAAGAGGTCTACTTCTCTAATTCTCAGTTGCTAAAAACAAGAATTAGCAAGCTATGGATGAAGACAAATGACTTCACTGACAATTCTCCCTTCAATTCACTGCTGCAAGGTACAGAAAGGCATTCATTCTTTGAGCCAACAGCTTCATTAAGTGACTTAGACAAGCTTTGTTGTTGTGTGAACAGATGGGTGTTTTTATATTCAGGGTAATGGTTTTAAGTATCTTCCACCCATTTGCTTCTTCAAATTAAACCATAATACAAGTTATTAGAAGACAACCACCATCCTGGGGCTGAAATGACCTAAGGCATTGTCAGAAGTCTGCAATATGCAATGTCTATATGACAAAAACTTTGCAGCTACACCAATTCAGTACTCAGTGTGAAGTCATCTAAGAAAGCCTTCTCTGAGTTTAGCTGTGGAAGCAGTCAAAAAAAAAAAAAAATAATGCCAGAATAACAGAAGCGTATGATATCAAAAATGTTAGGGTTTGGGTTTTTTTCTCTACACAGTAGATTAGGACTTCAGCTGAAATACTGGACACTGTCCACATCGTAAAATTCTTGATGCTACACAAAAAAAACCACCATAATAATATGGAGTAGACCATGCAGTGAATCTGTAAGACAGCAACCAAACAATCTGACCTCTAGAAAACATAACCTACAAAGAGAGGCTGAGTAAAACACGTTAATTTAGCCAAAAGGAGGTGACTTACAGGGATAAATCTGTTCTCCGTAACAACAGTGAATAAGAACAGTGATGATTACACACAGAATGGGAGAACTAAATCATATACTGTGAAACATCTTCTAAAGATAAAGGACAGTAACACTCCAGAAGAGGCTTGGAGGGAGTTGTAATGCCAATGCCAATGCATTACAAGAGGAAATGGCCTCAAGTTGGACCAGGCAAGGTTTAGATTGGATGTTAGGAAAAATACCTTCACTGAAAGGGTTGTTAGGCATTGGAACAGGCTGTCCAGGGAGGTGGTGGAGTCACCGTCCCTGGAGGTGTTTAAGAAACCTATAGATGTGGTATTTAGGGACATGGTTTAATGGGTATGGTGGTCATATGTAGATGGTTGGATTTGATGATCTTAGAGATCTCTTCCAACCTTAATGATTCTGTGAGTTTATGAAGTGTCAATCCTTGGAGGTTCTTAGGAACAGGCAGAACAAACACCAACACAGATTGGTACATGTACTATTATTGTATCCTCAGATGGAAAGATGTATGAGATTAAACTCTCCCAAACAGAAAAATACTATAAAAATTGGCACTTTAGGTTATTATTTTTCTATCACTATCTACAGTTTAAGTCATTGGTCTTTGAAAACCTTTATTAGTCTTATTCATAGAAAACGAAAACATTCATAACCTATATAAAGTAACAAACCCAAATGCCACAAAAGCTTTCAATAAAATTAAGCAGCTCTCTGGTTTGTAACATCAAGTAAGAAATATTCTTTGAAAATTGGTACTGCTCATTTTATATATGCTATCAGCCTGTGTGGAAGGTAGCTGGAAAATATAGGTTTTTGAGACAAAAAAAATTCAGTGTTAGATACAGGTCAAGAGTCATGGGATCTTTCACTAGTAACAGTACAGAATAATCTAAGAAGTAGTGCTCAGTGCTGAAGAATGAATACAGAAAGCTGTGGATTATGATAAACTGGTATTCACTTGATTCAACGCTTACTGCTAATTTTGTCTCAGTTATGTGGATAGATCACAGTAACAAGATACCAGATTAGCAGGTAAAGATTATGGAGATTTGCTAATAAAACTGAAGCCCTGAAAAAATACACAGCAGTTCTGAAGTTCACATTCCTTTAGTATGCTGAAAATATATTAAAGGCATCAAAGCACTTAAATCTTTGGAATTTCCTCAGTCACAGGGTAATTTTTAGGCTCTCATCACACTGGACAAGGCAGAACAAACAAGTGCTGTGGCATTTGCACATCTGGCTCATCCAGCATTTCTCTAGCCAGAACACAGGACCTGCATGAGGGCAAAATTAACCCCACATTGATGGTCTAGATTATCCTTGGTGTACAAAAGATAGTTTTAACATGGACTGATTCTGCAGATAATTTACTTTACAGTCTTTTAAATAGACTAAAATGTTAAGACTAAAACCTATATTAAACTATACAAAACTATGTATCTTAAACCAACATATATTATGCTTCTTAAATGCACAAGTCTATTAGCACTGATTGTGAATTGTATTTCTTAACATACAGGTTGACTGTAAAACTAGTAAAATAGTTTATACGTTAGTAAATCCCCAAATCTCCTTTTACAACACCAGAGATATTTAAACCAGAAAACTGTAATATACTAGAACCAAACTGCCTTATGTTACTCCTCCTCCTTTTTTTCTGTGGAATTTTCTATGAAATAATTCAATACTTTTAAAATTGAAGCTAATAAAAAGATTTCACTTCAACATTTGACTTCTGGATTTGAAACAATTTCTCATTACAGATGTTGCAAAAATCAAAGCATCAGGTATGTATCACTAATTCTAAACAGACATTTTGGTTTTTTTCTTTTTAAGAAAAAATACTTACACATCCACAAATAGTACATAATCTTCACTGTCTTCTGGAATTCTACAGGAATGTCTACAGAGAAGTCCTGGTAGAAACAAGGACCTACTGGAAAATTCTCAGGAAGAGGTGGCCAGTTATTTTTTCTACCTGCAAAACGGGGCGGGGGAAAAAGCTTTATAACACAGTTTTTATCTCTGTATACTAGAAAGACATAAGCATTTAGACTTGATCAAATTGTTTTATGTGCGAGTTTCACAAGCATATGGATAACTTGGGCTTCCAAAACCCAAGAGTTTTATCAGCAATCCTCACACAATACTGAAAATGAACTTCAGAAATAAAATATATTGAAGTGCAAACAAATTAAGGAAAGTACGGTGTTTTACCTATGTAAAAGACTAAGCAGGCATCTGACAGTTCCTATAAGGTAATGACAAACGACACTTCTTCACAAAAACAAGCAGATACGGACAGAAAAACAATTTCTCAGAGCTCCTTGACTTTTAAATGCACATTTCCCCGCAGTCCCACCATACTCATACACTTAATACAAACACAGCAGACTGAGAAGTATTCATTCTCTGAATCCTGATATTTTTAACACCATGCTAAACACTTCGAACACCATTCAACACTTTGAACTAGTTTCCAACACAGTTTACAGTCAAAGCTTTACCTAAAAGCCCACAAGCCTCAAGAAAGGCAGCTACTGAAATGGTGTAAACTACTTTTTTGTTACAAGAAGATGCCCTACAGAATCACCATATTTTGACACCGTTGTGTGACAGAGTGAGGACACCACACAAGACACAGTATCAGACACTTGGATCTCCTGTATGCTGCTCTGCTTACAGGCTGGAGCATACATTCTGCTGAACACAAGCTATACCAAGGCACAGACTCAGAGATTCAAACGAGATAAGAACTGCAACCGTATCCTGAGCTGCATCAAGAGAAGTGTGGCCAGCAGGTAAGGGAGGTGATTCTCCCCCGCTACTCCACTCTCATGAGACCCCACTTGGAGTACTGCATCCAGTTCTGGAGCCCCCAGTATAAGAAAGATATGGACATGCTTGAACGTGTCCAGAGAAGAGCCATGAGGATGATCAGAGGGCTGGAGCACCTCTCCTATGAAGACAGGCTGAGAGAGCTGGGGTTATTCAGTCTGGAGAAGAAAGGCTCCAAGGAGACCTGATTGTGGCCTTCCAGTATCTGAAGGGGGCCTACAAGAAAGCTGGTGAGGGACTTTTAGGATGTCAGGTAGCGATAGGACTAAGGAGAATGGATCCAAACTAAAGGAGGGTAGATTTAGATTAGATGTTAGGAAGAAGTTCCTCACCATGAGGGTGATGAGACACTAGAACAGGCTGCCCAGAGAGGTGGCGGAAGCCCCATCCCTGGAAGTTTTTAAGGCCAGGCTGGATGGGGCTCTGAGCAACCTGATCTACTGGGAGGTGTCCCTGCCCATGGCATGGAGGTTAGAACGAGATGACCTTTAAGGTCCTTTCCAACCCTGACAATTCTGATTCTGTGAAACCTTAACCACAGCATTTCAAATTCTGGATGCAGTAGATACATTAATCACCATGTTCCAAAAGTGAAGCTGAACTAGAGACTAACCTAATAAAGGCATCTTTATTTGAAATTCTGACAAGACTTTGCTTGTAACTTCTATCTTCACCTGTATCTTTGCTAGCAGTTCATCTGGTAAGAATAGAAAATTTGCAAAGCTCATACACCTGCATTATTTCTTGTTTGTTTCCCCACTCAGACAAGATGAAGTTGTCAATTCTGTCCAAGCAGGTCCAAAGCACTGAGTATCTGTTCAGTCTTCTGCCTCTTCCACTGAAATTTAGGAGATTGGCAGAGGGAGCTTACAGAAGGTAATTAAATAATATTCCCATCCTTATTAAAAACTACTTTGCAATTTCTTATGTGAAAAGTATCTGATAGTATTTCAGATCTTCATTCAGCAGTGTATGGTTATTTCTCTCAGGACTGATAGTTTCAAGACAGAGTTACAAAAAAAATTTAGGTATCTTATAATAATTGAAGTTATACAATTGTATGTCATGTGCTTTCCAATTACTGTGGTACAGGTTTCAAAATTTTCAACTAAGACTGAAAGAGAGCTTGGTGAGACAGCTCAAGGTCAAAAACCAAGTAATCTTTTTCTAAATACACTTAGGATACTCATATTCAAAGGCCATATCTTGATGAAGAGCTAGCACAGAGTTACTTCATTTAATACAAGCTACCAACTCAAGGCCTTTTACGTAACTTCAATGGCTTGCTGTCATAGGGTGACTAAAATTAAAGAGAAAGAGACATTAAGGATCTTCTGTATGTCATATTCCCTTTTGAATTTGGACACTTTCTCTTTAAGAAAATGCAGTGGCTAGATTTCTTTTTCCCCCCCTTCCTTTGCCCACGAAAGGAATTCCCCGGGAGGAGCCGGGAGAAACTGAAAGATTGTCCTCTTGACCCTAGTAAACCCTCAGTCCTTCTGGTCAAACCAGGACAATTTATTGGCGTCCCTGGGTGGGCACGAGCAGAGGGAGTTCAAGTGGTGAATTCTTAAGAATAGCTTTTCGATTGGAATTTTGTGAGTGTACTGTTGTTGTAAACATGCCTTTTGGTTTGGTGGTGCCCCGTATGGTGCCTCGGGGGGATTTCTTGATAAGACTAATGCCAATAAGCCTTTTGATGAATTTTCTGT
>VWZO01007368.1:0-193298 GCA_013396975.1 Bucco capensis
CTGCCCCTGCCCCTGCCCCTGCCCCTGCCCCGGCAGCAGGGGAGCATGTGGGTGCATCAACCAGGCTCAGGCTGTGTGGACAACGACGGGCTCTCAAGGCCATTTCTCATCCCCAGGTTTCGTAACTAACATTGATTTTCAACTTCAAGAAAATAGCTTCTTGAGATAAGAATCTATATCCTGTCGATAAATAACACAGACAAAAAGGGGAGGAGGGAGGAAGGAAAGGCAGGGCTAACAAGGGAACAAGTATCTCTCCCCCTGAAGTCTGTGAGGCTTTAGGAATCTGTTTTTCGTTCTCCATCTCTGTCTCCCTGGCCCTCACTGACCGTGAGGAGAGAGAGCATCCCTGCTCTCCCGTTCCCCATCAGCGTTCCTGGCGGCAGCCAGTCTGACCTGGAAAGGCGCTGAGGCTCCGGAGGTCTCTCGTCGGAGCCGGAAATGTCAGGCTTGCACTCCCTCATCCTCTCTGTTTACTCAGGGCGCCGGGTGCCTGCTTCACCTGGTGACGCTGCCAGGAGGCTGCCGGAGCCTTCAGCACAGCAGTGCCTGGCGCTGGGTGCTGTTGGGTTTGGGACACGACTGATGCAGATGTGGAGAGGGAAGAACCTCCAAGACTTTTCTTTAAAGCACAGCACAGATCTGAGGGAGGGCACTGGAAGTTGTCTGGGGGATCCCTAGCGAAAGCTGAGGTCCTTGTCTGGACTGTGTCTGCAGCCCGGTGCTGGGGAACTTCCACAGACGAGTATGGGAAGGCTGAAAGAGCAGCAAAATCAGCTCCCTGGGCAGGGACAGAACCTCTCTGGCTCCCCTTGGGAGATGTGTGGCTGAAGTCAGCCCTGCATGTACTGTGCCAAGAGAGGGGTCCTGCACCTCCTGTGAATTGGCTGGTGGTTACCCAGCTTACCTGAAGGCCTGAGCTCCTCTTTGGCCTGCCATCCCTTTTCATCAGTTGTGGGCTGATGTTTTGGCAGCTTGAGAGGCAGTTCTGTGAAAAAAGGTGTCTTGTGTGAAGCTGAGTGATGTGGACACTAGGCAGGCTTAGCTGGAATGATGTCTTGGAAGGTGACTTGTTTCATTGGAAAGTGTTAATTTTTATTAGCTGTGCAAAATAATGGTGTGGACAGAGGTTCCAGGCTAGAGATGACTGAGATCTAGTGCTAGGTGCGGTGATGCAGTACCTCCTGCTTTGGGAGTCCTTGGTGTGAAATGAGGCATCGTTATACTTTTGTTAGGTCCTGCTGCAAGTGTACTTGACTGTGCAGTTATTTCTTCTTGGTGGATGGAAAAGCACAAGCACAGCTTGTAGTGTTGTACTCTTAATTATAAGCTAGCACTTATAAACAGAAGTTCTACATTTTATTTCAGTTGAAAGTATTCTCAATAATATGGACTCCATTTTTAGTTACTATGTTTTAGAATAAAATCACGTTTTTTCCTGACTATTAATTAGCAAAGAATCTGATCAGAATCAGCAGGTCAAGAAGACATTTTCTGGATTGTATGTGGGAAGAAAGTGGAGGCAAGGGGATGAGACTCAATGAGACCGAATGAAAAGCTGGTAGAAGGGACATAGAATTTGGGTGGTTTTTTTTCAGTGAAGCTGGAGAAACAGAGCTGGGAATTCCTTGGCCAGGAAAGTGTGAAAATTAAAAGGGAGAATGAACTTGCAGTGGAGGACATCAGCCAGATCTTGAGATTTCCAGCAAAGATGATCCGTAGCAGCAGAACAAGAGCAGAGGAAATGGGTGTTGGTCTGGTTGGGAACACACAGGTTGCATGCCAGATGTTTGGTTATCAGTTTGTCAGTGAGTGTGGATAGTGTTTCTTAATTCACTGCTTAAAAAGTTGTTGCTTTGAAAAGGCCTCAACCATGTTGTCCTCTTACATAAAGTTATTCCTGTCCTAACTTGCTGTAAGTTGGCAGGAGAAAGTGTGACTGTTCCTGCTCTGTCTGCAGTTTGGACAGGTTTTGGCTGTAACCTCTCCAATAAAGGTAACAATAACAAGGAGACATTGCTTTATTTTTTACAAACTATAAATTACAGGCTTTGGGTTGTGCTGTCAGGAATTTAGAGCTGGAAGCTAGTTTCTGCCACCTTGTTCCATTTATGCTTTGACTCTTATTTGATGACTAATAGAAAGAACAGACATTAGAAATGAAGCAGAACTGAGTATCAGGAGAGAGATTTTTAGCATGCACAGCAAGACTCTGCTGAGGCAAGAGGAAATGTAGAGGAATTACTTTGAGGAGTTGTGCTCAGAACCTTTCCATCACACACCAACCCAGCAAAATCGGGGGTTTGTCTCTGGGGTTCATATACTTCCCTCTACCAGCACTTTTATGGCTAGTGTTGGTGCTTGTAGCTAAGTGCAATAGGTAACAGAAATGCCATGGAAAAGGAAACAACTGGTTTGATTCTTTCACAACCCTGACTGCAGCTTTTACATCTTCTCATTTGTTTCTCCTGTGGAGTAGCTTCGCTGGCAGAAAATCAACTGCAAATGGGAAGTTTGAAACTAGGCTCCAACCTCAAGTCCTTGTTGGTGATTGGACTGTAAGGTCTGTGTTAGGGGTAGCAAGGAGAAGGCAGAGTACAGAGAGGTCCTCAGGTGGTTCCCAGAGATGCAAATATTGGGGGGGGTTGCTCTTTTGCCTCCCAGCTCCACCCCTAAAGGAAACATCTTCTGCTGATTTTCTCTCCCAATCATACTACATTTCTTTGTGTTTTGTCTGAAGTTCTGAGTGTGAGGGAATGTATTTTTTCTGAGTGTCAGGGGTCTGACACTCCCTCCCTTTCCAAGCCCAGGCCTGCACTCTGTCCGCTGCATATCTGATTCATTCTAGTTACTCCAGGGATGTGTTTATATAACCTTTTAATACCAAGGACCTGAGTGACCCTGGCATAACACCATGAATCATCGATGGGAAATGTAGAGTTAGCAAGGAGAAATGAAGCAAGCATATTTATGGTTAGAAAAGTAATTGTACAAATCTCCTCTTAGGCAGCAGATCTGCTTCCTGTGTGTGCTTGGAGTTGTTTCTGGTGACTTTCCTGACAAAAATCAACCCACAGGGAACTTAATTGGCTCTTGAACCCAAGCTGATTTTGCAGGCTGATAATGAGTATGTTTCTGTGAGCATATTTATGTACATGTTGACCATAGCTGATTTAGATACTATTGAGAGACACAAGGCAGGGACATCCCATGGTATGATTTCATTTATCATTATTTATACCGAATTATAATACTCATTAAGCATGCAATCTGTTCTCTGGACTCCTGACACAAATCTTGCATGAGTATCACTAATTTATTATTATTCTGTATAAAGGGCTGTTCAGCACATCTTAAATCAGAGCTGCACACCACTGAACAGTAAAACCAACAAGTCTATAGCCATATAAATCTCTCCAGCCTCCGTCCATCTCCTCTGTGGAGTTAACCTCACTTTAAACAGAGGATCATGTGTGCTACATGCCTGGATCACAAGCACTGAAGGATGAGTTATCCCCAAAACAAGTTCTGAAAATTGCTTTTCCCAAAAGGACTCTTCTTTTGCTCTCTTCCCCTTGCCCTCCAGCTGATGAGACTTTATTAGCAACTTGTACTCCGCTCAAGCTATCCCAGAAAATTTCCTGAGCTGTAGTTATTTCTCTGGATAATAAAGATGCTTTATATGGTGTTATTAACTCAGGATATGAGCTGACTGAAGGTGAGACTTTCAAGAGTACTTTGCTCAACCTTCTTCAGAGCAGCGGGGCTGTCCTGTCACTAGAAGTAAGAAAGAATCAGGTGTTTGGGAGATACACTCCTAAAGTGCCTTGGCAAGTTTTGAAATGCCTTATGAAAGTTAGAGATGCCTTTCCTAGATGCTTTATTCTAGTTAAACAATGTGTGGTCATGATTCAAAAGATCCATGCTGGCTTTTTGGTGGAACATTTTGCAGAAAACGTATTTTATCTGTTGTCATTTCCCCCCCCCAACCTCCCTCCAGATGAGAAGTTCATTTTCTTTGATAGTGCTGTGTAGAACATTTCCTGCATGTGATACACAATTGTCATTTGAATTTAAATGACTTAACAGGTGATTATTTTAATATCCTGGAATGGAAGGAAGCTTAACAGGTCTTCTAGTCCAACCCCCTGCACTCAGCAGGGACATCTGCAGCGAGATCAGGGTGCTCAGAGCCCCAAACAACCTGACCTGGGATGGTTCCAGGGATGAGGCATCTCCCACCTCTCTGGGCAACCTGGGACAGGCTCTCACTACCCTCAGTGTGAAAAATATGTACACAGGATTTTTAAAAAGTGGGAGACAGGTAGAGGCATCCCAGCTGCAGGGCATGGAGCACTGGTGGGAGGCAAGTTGGTCTAGTAAGTGAAGGGTCGCAGAGCCAAAGTCATGCATCCGTGGGAAAAGCAGATGCAGTGCCTGTGCATACATGGTTACTGATGGACATCTCTGCATTTCACCACTGGAATGCAGAGAAAAAGCCAACCTCTTAGGTCATGGAAGCCACCTCCCTGCCAATGCCTGACTGTTTTCTGTGGTTGAAGCAAGCTGGAGGCTGGGGCTGTCAATGCTTAGTGTGTAAACTTTCCTAGCATCCAGCAGTGTGCTAGGGATTGAGTCTAGCTGGGACTGGCACCTCTGCAGAGAGATAACATGCAACAGGGATCTCAGATTGTTCTAGAATGAAACACCTTTCAGGCCTGACCTTTCTAGAGAAATACAAATTCTCCTATAAAGCCTGTGGACTGTCAATCCCAGAGAACACTGAAGCAGTGGGCTGTGAATAACTCACCCCATAGACAGGAACAAAGTTATCATTCTCCTGCACCCCCCCAGCTTTCTATTTTCCAGACTTTCCCTATACACTTTAAGCTTTGCCAAAACTTAACCCAGTAGCTTCCCTGAGCTTTGTCTGGTCTTCCAAGCTGCCTGTTCATTCTGGAAACCAGAATGGCATCTTGTCTGCTCCTGGGAATCCAAACATTTTGGGGAAAAGGGTGCAAATTTCTGTGTGACAAATAACATGAGGACACGCTTGTATGATGTAGAGATTAAACTGTTTAAAATGAAAACCCTGAGTGCAAAGGTGAAGATGGAACAGTTGTTAATTGTGTTTACAGAGTAGAACTTGTTCTTTGTCCTCTGTAATCTACATAGTATTTAAACTAGAGCCAAATGGTTTGCCAAACTTGTGTGGCTTGCAGGCTCCTTCAGATGTTCCCTGGTAGGCAGAGGGAGTTGAGTGCTGAAGTTCATCATCGGTGCAGGAACAGGAGAAGCAACTGCTGTGTTTTGTGGGGTGATGTGACAGGACATCACTGGTCATTGGCCAAAAGCACTTGATCTCACTCATTCCTTAGGCTGCTGCTGCACAGAGGCTAAAAGCATCCAAAGGATGTTGCAGGTCAGGGAGTGAGTTTGTCCCTGCCCATTAAAGGCTGCCTGTCAGTGTGCTGTGGTAAAGAACAGGGAGACCCATCAACATGCAGGTGATGGGAACCATCTCCAGAAACCTGGCATTGTCTGCCTCAGGGAATACCAAAGCAGTAGTATCAATACTGCTGATAATTACTCTGTACAAAATCTCTTTTAATTCATTGTTTTTATTTTAGATGTTCTTGATCATTCTGGATACCTGAGGCTATTCAGAAAATAGCTATATATTTCATTAGAATTCCCCAGTTATTTTCCTGATTGTTTCCCTCTGGTATCCTTATTTTTCTTTGTTTCAGAGAAGGGGAAAGTCTTGCAGAAATTTTTCTGAATGCATTTCTTCTGCCATGGAGAAGTGTTTACATCTGCTTCTTTGTAAATAGCTGTACTGCCTCCATTGTTTGTTTTTCCACTTCATTTGTGCACAGTTTTATAGCCAGAAACCATTTCAAAAGATGGCTCTTTAAGAAATGATTTTGAAATGTTTGATATGTGTGAGGCTTTAGCTTTATGCTGTGAAGCATAAAAGTGGTTGCTAAGATCTCTCCTTGTTTGTTGGAACAGTTTTGACAATACAATCCCACTGCTTCTTCCTCGTGTGATACCAACAGCATGCAAAGGGTCCTGCTCCTGCATTCCAGCAGGTCTCTGCTGGGCTGGGAGAGGATGGGATGCACTGAGGAGCTGGTCTTCCTTTCATTGATAGCATGTGCCCGTGTGAATGATGAGGGTAATTCTCATTTTACTTTCCTCTGGATGAAGCCCAGGCTTTCAACCACCCCTAAAAAGTCAGTAGGTTTTCAGTGGTGACCTTAATCCCCTGAGGAGAATTTTATGTTCTGTGATCACCTATAGGGGAATAAAGTTCTTCACAGTGTATTGCTCTGGATTTGTATCCATTTCTTCTCCTTTGGAAGTCAGTGTGTTTCCATCTCGGAATCATCCCTCCTTATCTAGGCATTGCTGCAGGAGGCACCTCCTGCCTCTGAGGAGTTGAGGGCAATTGACAGCAGAGGCATTCCCAGGTAGTCGACAGGGAAAGGTCTGGCCTCACCTAGCTGAGAGTGGAACTGGAAACATTTGTTTTCCCTCTCTTTGTGAAAGTGGAGAAGGCTCCTTGCCAAGAGGGGAGCATCAAACAATGTTGTAATGCCTTTTGATGTTTCTCGCTCGGTCTTAAATCATGCTCTGATGTTAATTAGTTTGGTGAGGTGTTGTTTTGTTTTAATCATTTAATGACTCAAGTATATAAAATAATTTTCTTTGCCTACACCAAAATATTGCAGACTGGTGAGATGCTGCTTTGAGGTTAGAGAGGCTGTGTGAAAGCCAGGCTCTCACACAAGCAGTCAGTCACTTACAAACAGAACGAGTATTGCTGCAAATTCTTGAGCAGCTCTAGGGTCTGTAGTACCAAATGCTGATAGCTGCTGAAAAGTGCTTTCAGTAGCTCCTGGAGGACCAGAAGCCACCCAAAGGCAAAAGGTTAAGAGGTGGCACAGGGTTTGTGAAGCCCTGGCACCTAATGTCTGTGCTTGAGAACTTGTTTTTATTCTGAACCTTTCTGGTATTTCTGCCTTGACTCAAATGTTCTTCAATCCTCAGAGCACCCTTTCTTTTCATGAGGTTTTAGACTTTCTGTAACGTATTACAGACTTTGTGCTCAGTAAAATGTCTTTAAATAAGCCACTATAAATAATAGCTTTTAAATGAAGGAGAAAGGTCATTCCAGAGAATTGGCTGCTAAAAACTAAAATAAAATGAGAAAAAACGCTCACGAGAGCTGAACTGTGACTGCAGAAAACAGTTATATTTGTTCCACTTCTGAACTTTGATCTTCCTTATTTTAATGTGAAAAATACAAAATGATTTGAAATATTACACCTTTTTAATGTCTGCTGTTCCATTAGCATTTTGCCACTAGTCAGATCTTTTAAATAGGGTTTGTTCTTATTCCTTCTCTATTTACCTAGAATTTGTAATGATGATGAAGGTAAAACTCAATATTCCAACAGTAAAGAGCAGAAAAGGATTCATCTAAGCTAATCAAACTGATTCCCTGTATAGTCTGTTGCACTTTGGTAGTCAATTAGAGATTTAAGGGCATAAAAAATTTATTTAGGTATCTTTTTAAATGAAAAGCTTGGTTACTCCTCATTACTCCCAAAACTGAAGTGAGCAGAAGCCTGGGCAGCTCTGGCTGCTGTGTTCATTTCCACTCATTGTCAAACTGCACTGCAAATCCTTTCAAGAACTGTTCCTGTATGTAAAGCCTGTTGACATCTTTGGTTCTTTTGACATATCTTAATGGAAAATATTCTCTTTACTTTCTTTTTGGCTTTTTCTATTCTCTTCTTGCTCTTCTGTTTTCCCTTGTTTTCTCTTGTTCCCTCCCCTGTGGTCTGACTCCAACTCCAGGTGCTTTTCTTCTGTTAGTGCTGGCTTACATTTTAGCTCTTTAAGCTGGACTTGAATTCCCTCGGACAGGATAGAGCCATCTAGACTCCTTGTCTGTGGAGCACAGGGAGATAGAGATGATTTCTGAGTTTCGGGGTAAAATTCAGCCACCCAAGTCTGAGTGTTTTATGGTTCTATAAAGCTGCTGATTCATGTCATGGAAAAGCCACTGGCTACTGTTCAGTTCTGGGACTAGCCTCTGTCTGCTGCTGTAGGCACTAGCCAAGTGCCAGGAAAGGACAGTGGAGATGCACTGGGTTATAACAGCAGGGGCTTAGCGAGTCTAAGTGTACAGAGTTAGTGGTTCTCCCTCTGGTAGACTTGCCAGTGAAGAATTTGGGCAGGTAAGAGAAGGGTACTATGAATAATGAATCAAGCTCTGAAAATACCTCTCTGTAGTCTAATTCCTGGAATTGAGCAATCAGCACTCCAGTTGAGCTCAGTGCTTACAAACATGGCATTGCACACAGAAGTTATATATACAAATAGAAGCTGTATGTTTTACTAAATCTCACATTAAAATGGTGGCTGCTATAGAAGAAGAGGGGTTTGTCTTCAAAAAAAACATCTGCATGGTCCAGTTTCCTACTGGAAGAGTGAAAATCATAGAAAATTAGCTGTTAATCTCTGCTTTATACATTTCTAGATGCTGCCTAAGTGGTATTCTCCCATCAGTTATAAATGGTATTTGAATAGCTTTTCTCTGTATTAATTCTCAGATTTTTAGGGTGTCCTGTTAAATCAAACCACTGCTGGGAGAGACCTTTAAAAAGTGGAGTGGGTATTTGGAGAGGGTTGGAAAAGGGGATTTGGAAATCTGCTCAGGTCTTCAATTTCATGGTTTGCTCTAAATATTTTACAGCTGTTTGTAGCCTCTTGTAACTGATTTTGATTAGTTTTATTGCTTCACTCCATTCCTGCCAAGTTCAGGGTAGACTCCAGCATCCGTGGGGTGGGTTTGGTGCAGCAGTGAGTCTGTGTGAGAGCTGTGTCAGTGCAGCTCCTGCCTCTGCTTCCTAAGGGACCACTCACTGCACTGTGGAATCAGCTGCATCTGCATTTACCTCTCCAATAATATATTGTAATTAATGTAAAATGACTCACAGAGAATAATTTTCTGTGATAATCACACCATTATTTAACAATAATTCCTGTGGGTTTGCTTTTAAGTCACCTCATGTGAGGACTCTATGTGCCTACAGGTACTGTTTAAAAGCTAGTTGGGTAATGAAACATTTTTGCTGTAATTGTTACCTCTTACAGCTGCTTCACTGAAAACCTGAAGATAAAAAGCAGTAAATATGTAATTGGGGAAAACAAAAGTCTTTTGGGATACTCCAATGGTCTTGTCTTAATTTAAAAGAAAATGCAAATAGGAAGTGGAAGGAATTGTTCTGACAGAATTTGCCCTTTCAGCAGCATGAACAGTAACATCAGCTGTCCTGTGATAATCTAGCCTCCTTTTAGCCCATAGGAGGTAGCAGAAATTTCAAGGCATTCTCCCAGCTTTTGTGATGGCTTTAATTCTGGTGCTTGCCATGAGAGGAGCTGATTTTCCTGGCATGGACTAATATCTGCATGCCAATGCTATGGGTACCAAAAGATTATATCTTTGCATCTCCAGAAAGAATCTGAAACTCTTGATTTTTTCCAGCAATGCAGCTTGAGTGAAACAAAATTCTCTGTTTAATCCTGCATATCCTGGCCTTCAGCCAAAGCATGGCTTTGTGGAATCAGAAACTTGAAGAATGAATGTAATTTTGAGAGCTGGAGAATATGTGGGAGGAAATGTCAATAGTTCTGAAGCTCTTAGTGTTAGAAATGGAGGCAGGTGTGTGTTTTGTTTGGTTTCCCTTAGGTTCCTTTGATAAATCCTAACCCTAGAGCCCAAGAGTTGTCCATATTCAAAGGCTGGCTGCTTCTGTTTGCTTTGGGTACTGATGTCCCTGCCAAGTTAGGCTAATCCAAATGTGAAATGTTTGGATACAGTTCCTGCAATCTGTAAATCCTTTGGGAAATCAAGATCCATAGGGAACAGAGATAGTTGTCTCTTTACAAGCTGCATTGCCCTTGGGCAACACCAATGTAGCAGTTCAAAGTGAGTCCCAAGCAAGTCACTTGATAAGCTTTCAGGATCAAACACTGCTGAAATTTGGAGAAGGTCTTACCTATGAACACTGGAGGTGTTTCCCATTTCACATGCAGATCAGTAACTCACCAGTGAAGTCTGGTGGACAAACCACAATGCTTCTCTTAATTGCAGTGCAATAATCTATCAGTCTTAGCAAATAAATGATCTATAAGTAGGTATTACTGTAAAGCTGACAGCATCAGGGGAAGGACTTGATACAAGAGCAAAAAACCGTGGAAAACTATAAATGAATACAGCCCCAGAAAATGGAAAAAAGCATTGGTAGAAGTAACTGGTTTTTTAAGCATGGAGTTAGTAGAAGAGGTGTATTTGAAGGGGGGAAAAAAAAGACAAAAATCCCAAGAGAAATTAAAGATGTCCTGAACTACTGTAGTCCTTAGTGTAATGCTGTGCTTTTTCCTTTGGTAGAAGAGTCTTCTCCTGCACTGTTTCAGGCAGAATAAAGGGATCAGTTGAGGTTCAGTAGAACAGAAGATCATATGCTGATCAGATTTAATCCCCACCATAATTCCACAAAACACTCATTTGAAACATCTACCCCAATGGTTTATAATCATAGATCTAAAGATAATATTTGACTGTGTTCATCAGGATTGAGTCTGTAACATCTTGAAATGACAGGCTATATTAAGAGAAGTCATTGCCACATCAAGGCTTTAGATCAAGGTGCAGCTTGATGGAAGTAGGCATTGACAGGATGAATACTCCTTTATGCAGACAGTGGTATCAAGCAGAAGTGCAATCTTTCACCTCTGCTGTTTGGAGACACTGTTCATTTAAGTGGGAGAGAGTGGAAGAGAAAATATTGACTCAGGTAGAACACGCGTTATGTTGCTTCTCAGAAACCACAGCTAGGTTGTTTTCCAAGTAACCTAGATCCAAAGACACTCTTGCACAAAAGAAAGAAAGAAAAAAGGCAGTAAGTTAAAAACCAAATAGACATAATGAGAACCACAGAATTTTTTACTCTGATAAGGTGATACAGAAGAATGCTGTACACAGAACATGTCTCTGCGTTGCGTGGCAGGAGGAGGTGGATGGAGAGAGTGTCCAGAAGGAAGCAGTAGAATAGAGCAGTGAGACAGCAGCTGCATTAACAGCATAAAGATTTGGGTGTTGATCATCCACAGTTTAAAACCAATCTGAGTCTTCCACTGAAATTCGTGTTTCCACCTTAAGAGTTGGATGGGAAAGCTGGAAGTCCACCAAAGGCACAGACAGACATCTAAAGCTTTTGAAAGTAAATGCCTTGGGGAAAGAGCAGGTATTAAATGGAATGAATTTATAACAAATACTGAGATTCATCAGGGAGTTGAACAAGACTTAATCTCCTAAATTATCCAGAAATGAAGATGGAAATATCTAGGATATGTGGTAAGAATGAAGCCAGATCTGATGCCAGACTGTCTGCCATGGCAGGAATGCCTTCAGGCTGACTGCAGAACACGTAAAAGGGGCTGCCCGCAAGAATTCCGAGATGGAAACATCGTGGGTGACTTCACAAAGTGGGGGACAGTCACAGAGAAAGCCAGATGGACAATCATCAGCAGTCTCACATATGTTTGAAGGAACTCCTGGCAGTGTGAGGAAAAAATGTGAGTTGGATGGCACCAAAGCTCTTCATCTATTTTGTGTCTATTAGGGGCTATAAATACTTGGGAAAGCTGTGCAATGATTTCAGGACTTTTATCAGCACTGCTCCAGGCCTAATGACTAGAAAGTACCTCTTTTAATCCCAGAGTCCAAGCTCAGCCTATGGCTTGCAACTGGCAGCTGCAGTGAGCTCTGTAATTTATGTAAACTCAGCACCACCCACAAGCTTCTAAGATCAACACACAAAGTGGTTTCTGCTGGTATGAGGGCAAAAACCACCAGGTTGTCTTCCTGCATCCGGGTGGAGGAAGTCACTGATTGTCTGCTTGCAATAATAAGAGAAGGCATGTCTGCTGGGGCCTTTTCTTCAAGCAGAGTATCTTGGCTTCTGACCCAGCCAGTGCGCTGCTGTTCTCAATTAGCCTGTCTTGACTGTATTAATATCCTGGCATGTAGCTATCTGGGATTTTCTAGTCAGGCATGCAGTCCCTCAGGATTACCCATGCTTTCTCAGTCTCTGGAACCATGTCACCTGTGCTGTTACACTTATGGCATCCTCAGTGACCACATCTGGCAGTTCCCAAAAGGTTTTCTTCCCTGATGTGTTTGGCTGGCTCCAGAAAGGCTCCTTAGCTGTGTGGCTGTGTTTGAATGCTCATGTTGTGCCTCTGCTTCGAGATGTCCTACGACATCAAGTCGTGCTTTGCTGTGTGTGCACTGCCTTGCAGGTGCTGCTTAGAGGCTTCTTTCCTACTGTATGTGCTCATCTGTTTCTTTTTTTCTCCTCAGCTGTTGTACCCAGTATGTGCTAGTCATAAAGGGGCTGTGCCTCCCATAGAGAGAGGTTTAAACAGGGACTCCCTGACTTTTTTGACAGATTTTTAAAAGGCAAGAGCACCTTGGTTTCCAAGTGCATCAAGTACAATGCGTGATACTTCTTACACTGTGACTTTACTCCCTCTATGAGTTGAATGACTTTTCCTTTGGCTTGCAGTTATTGTGACCAGTATCTGCTGCATTGCTTCAAATGGTCTTCCAGAGCCATGGCAGTAAAATAAGATCTTTCCAGTGACAA
Source organism: Bucco capensis (assembly GCA_013396975.1). Classification (NCBI taxonomy): domain Eukaryota; kingdom Metazoa; phylum Chordata; class Aves; order Piciformes; family Bucconidae; genus Bucco; species Bucco capensis. Next base: position 12,729 of record VWZO01007368.1, read on the forward strand.
AAACCACAAACTGTTTTTTGTTCTGCTGTAGCGTTGGCTGTGGTGACAGAAAGTTATTGATTTCCTTTGGGAAGTGTTTCTGCATTGTTGCCTTGATGTTGTCTACCTCTCCACTGATCTCTTCTGTCTTTAGACGCAGCTTGTTTCATACACCTGCTCTGTTCCGTGAGCACTTCTTTACCTGTAGTTTGTTAGACAGGTCTGTAAAGTTTTGTCAGAAGCCAGGGAGAGTCGTCAGGGGTGGGGTAGTCACTGAGGTAAGCCCAGGTGTCAGCAGTGCAGAAGCTCATCTGACAAAGGCTATCTGAAACGGAGCATGCAGCTCTACAAATTCATCTCCTTGTGTGCAGTGCATTTCTGCTGAAGTATTCGGTCTTGAGAAGGCTTTAAAGCATGCCCTGTTAATGGATCCTATGAAAACAGAACCTAGGAGATGAAAAGCTGTTACAAGGCAGGTCCTGATGGAGCTGACCTGCTGTGGATTTTTGTCATTTGAGGCTGAATTGTCTCTCTGCAAAGAATCTCATCCCATGCTGGTAATTGAATCAGTCAGAGCAGTGGTAATATAGAGCATAGCTTGTGTATGGAAAACACTGTGTTTTGTGGTAGATCATTGTTATAGCCTTTGAAAGCTGCTGAGGAGAACTCTAATATTTTGGCAGGAGTTCAGAATTCTTTTTCCTACAAGAAACAGGTTTGGTGGTGGTTTTTTTTTCCTCTAACATGTCATTTTGAGGTTACATGGCAACATCTGTCAGAGCTATGCTAACCTCTGTCATCCAGCTGTTATAATTGTGGTATTTTCCTTCCTTTTCCTTCTCTTTCCTCTCCTTTATGCTTTCCCTTTCTCCTCTCAGGAAAAAAAAACCCAAAATCAACACACTAACAAAAAACCACCTCCTTTTATACTGAGACTTCAGGTGGAATGAAGTGGTTATAAAAGCATCTGTCAACACAGGAATAGTTTGCCAAGCTAAGTATTTGGGTTGGAAGTCATGCCTTCCCAACTGCTTGAAAACAGGAAGTATCTCTGTTAAGTGATGGATAGCTCTGCTTTGCTGAGAGGAATAAAAGCCTTTTCTATTTTTTTTCCTTTTTCTTGTCTTTATTTTTTTTCTTTTTATTTATTTTTTCCTTTCTTTTTCTTTTTTAGCCTCTGGGCTAATAAATGAGCTCTGCAGTTGTTCCATGTATGTTGAGGTTCCTATGGAAAAGTGTGTAAGGGTGCACACATCTGTGTGTGTATATATCTCTGTGTGTATGTATGTATATACAAACTCAAACAAAAAACAAACCCAAGCCTTAACACTCCACTCTGTACATGATCAGTCCCTGTCAGAGGCCAGCCCAGGCACATCTTATCCCAGTGATTCCTGTAAAGCTCTCAGAATCTGTCAGAAACAGCCTGCAGGATTGCAACGGCTCCTGGGTGATTAATTGCCAAGAGAGTCTGGTTCCAGGTTCCATTACATGTAATTGTTATCTCTTCTCAAGGGGTTCTTTTATTAAACTCCCTCCCCACCCACCCCCCACCCCCCAAAAAAGAGAAAAGAAAAAAACCCTAACATTCCTGAGGTTTTGCACCTCTCTTAGGCAGGAGCAGGGAGGACTCTCTTATGTAAACACACACTGCAGAGGGTGTGTTACATTGTTTATTAGCTGACGACAGATTTTTTTCCTCCTTTCATTAATTGTAGCTTTACTAAAAATAATTTTATTAGAAATGGGGAAGGAAGAGCTGCATAACATTTAGAGCAGAGGGGGAGTTTCAGTGCCTGTTCCCTGGCAAAACTTCTACTCCTTACTAAAATTGCAGGAGAACAGCCCAAAACTGGGACATCCTCTGTCCACACACCACTTTGGTGAGACTACTCAGGTTGGTTGTGGGCAGAGAACAAGATCTCATGCCTGAAATGGCCCTTGCAAAGGAACGCAGAGCTGCAGCCTGAGCTGAGACCCTGCAGCGCAGCTCACGGAGAGAACAGCGTAGCTGTACCTGCATAAGCAGAACAAGAAAGGTCAGGCACCATTTTTTATAGAGTTTGTGGCTTGAAAACGTGTTTGAGTGTCCTGAAAGTATGGACAGATTGTGGAGACTCTACTATAAATGGCTTTGGTTTTTTATGATGGCATAGTGGCAAAGCAGAGTGCAGGAGAGCCTGGTTCCCTGTCAGTGCTTCCATTTCTTTGAGTAAGAGGCTTGCTTCGGAGCTTGATTTCTGTGGTGCTACACTGAAGTATCTGGAATTGTAATAGTAGGGTTGCTGGGATTTGCACTGCTTTTACTTACACTGAAAAGGTGCTGTGTTACTGACAGGTTCAGGCTTTTATAGATGTAGGCCTGGGCAAAGCTTGGCTCCCAAGGAGCAGTGCAGGACTTTGTGCCAACTGGCCAACTGAACTGTGTGCAGTATCGGGGGAAAAGAAAGTGTGGAGATACTCATTCTGCAGCTGCTGTGTATCTTCCTGCAGATGTTTCTGCCAAGAGAAGGGATTGAAAATTGGTTTCTAGAGATATTTTAATCCTATCTGAACAAAACCACATAAAAACGTGCTCTGGTATTGTCTGCATGGGCCAAGGAGCACATTGTTCCTCACAGTTGTGTTTACACGGTCTCTTCACTGCAACGAAACAAGTCTCCTCAAGTCTTCTTTCTCCACAATTCCCTTTGAATTAGCTATTAATCAGACTCTGACAGTGGCAGGACTGTGATGCACAGCCACTGGGACAATGATGTTACTCTGATTAAAAAGATGGGGAAGTGTTGGTGTGTCCAGCTTTGTGCAGCTTTGGAAAGACAAGCCCGGCTTTGTGCACTTTTGCTCCATCTGCATTGGCAGGCAGTCTCTTTAGCTGGTGAAGAAGCAGTAACCCCACCATCCATCCCTCTTCCCAGCTGCTCTTTCTCCACGTGGGACCGTGGCTGTTGCCTGGCACAGGAGGAGCTGTGGGTGGTGAGCATAGGAGGAGGCAGGAGGGCACAGCAGCCTCTTCCCTGAACTGTACAGGCAAGATAAGGCAGATGAATAATGGCTGGTGCTCCGTGCTCGGTGCCATATTGCCACAGGCAGAGGCACAGCTACCTCCAGCCCAGAGCAGCCCCAAACCCTATGGTTTGGCAGCCAGGAGAGGGCTGTGGTGCAGATGCCAGGCTGCAGGCAGCACTGTGGTTGCTAGGACATATCAGCCAGGCATGTGATGGGCACTGTGTGGTGCTTGGGGACTCAGCCCACAGTGGACCTTATCCATGCCTGACAGCAGATGTCAGGGAGAGAAAATAACATCAAAAGTGGTTCTGAATACTTTGGCTGTGTGGAGGCTCAATATGCTTTCCACATCAACTCTGGAAATCTTTGCTTTCTTGAAGCACTTTTAGTGCTGCCTGTTTATAACTTAGTTATGTTAGCACTTGTATCTGTTTAAAATGACCACTGTTCGTGGCAATGAGTGATGTGCTGTGAAACATGCAGAAGCAGGGGGGATGTCTTTTAAGCAAGTCACAGTAATGGTTTCTGTTGAGTCAAGGCAGTGCTTTCCTCAGGTTTCACTTTATCAAGAGAGATGAGTTTGTTCTTTTTTTCTGCATACTAGACCTGTAGGGTAAGCTGTGTTCTGCTGTAGTAGCCAAGAGACTGATCTGTAGTGATACTAAAGGTGATAGTTCCTGTGGATAGCCAGTGAAGAGAGCAGTCCCAGAAGATAACATTGAATTGCATGCAAAAGGTTCCCTCTGTTGATGAGATGAACTGGAAACAGGTAAAAATCAGCAGAAGGTTGAAGGAAAAGGATTAAGTCGTGGTAGCTGAGGCGGAGGACAAGCAAAGCGACGCGGGCAGGAGCGCGTGACTGCCTACAGCCTAGCACAGATTGCATTCTTCCTTTTCAGCTGGTTAACTCTCCATATCTCTTCATCTTGGTTTGGACTTGGATGATATGAACTGTCTCCCTGTTGAAGTTTACTGTTTGCTGCTGTATCACATCACGTGTTTGCTCTCTGCCTTTAATTAGTACTTCTGGTTAATGCCTGAGTAAAATGTTCCTGCTGTGCTCCTGCCACTTGATAGTGCACATTCTTCCTGAACACCTGCTGTCAAACCTATCATGTCTTTTCTTGTCAACTTGCACAATGCTCCAGGTCTTGAGCAAGACTGACAGGATGGAAGGGTTGTACAGCCTGATCTTTTAGAATGTGGAAGGTGAAGTTTTTGCATTGGGACTGGGAGAAGGAGACTGCCACATTTTGTAGGAGCTCATGTCTAATAATATCTAAGAAAATGCTGTTTGTGCATGCAGCTTGTGAATTAGTGGCTGTCCTGTAGGGTAAAGCAGCAATCTGCTCCACCCTGAGAGGAATTGTGCATGTTGTGTAACGACAACAGAGTAATCTGCACAAATCTTGCGAGAAGCACAAGGGTGGTGACCAGCAAACATGTCATCAGAGAGAACTGGTTAGAGAGGCTGGCATGTGCTGATGGTGGTGACAGATGTTGGCACAGAAAGAAGAAGGTAGGGAGGAGAAAGAGTGAGGAAGGGGGCTCTTGGCAAGTGAAAAAGCAGTATTGCTTGACTCGGGAGCCTGTAATGACAAGACTCCAGCCTGGTGACACAGCAAATGAGCATGTCACCTGGAACAGACCTGAGGTTGCCTTCTGAGGCAGCTCATGCCAGATGGACAGGGAATAAAACCTTCTGGAAAATTTGGCTCTCTGCTGAACTGTGTTTTTTAGGTCCTTAATAGTGATACTCTAATGTGTCTTTTCCCCTCAGCACCCTCTAATTTCAGTAATTAATCCATGGTTGCAAAAAGCCTCCAGTAGCCTGTCTACCAAACAGCATGGATGAGCTTCCCATAATTGAGACTCTCAAAGATCCTGAAACACCAAGTGCTGCCTGATCTGCTGCACTGGGAGCATGACCTGCTGTGGCACAGAGCGAGAACAGAATGCTAGGCACTGAGGTGAGCCCCAAAAGTGTCAGAGAAGCACCTTTGTGGGAGCTGACTTCACTCCTGCCAGAGATCAATGTGATGGCACAAAATAGCCCTTTCATTGTTGTTAATAAATTCACTTCTTCAGCTCATCTTTTACCATGCTTCTTTCCACACCTGCAACACATCTGTCCCAGCATGTGGGCATAAACACTGGAAGGATATCACAAACAGTTGTTGCTTGTGCTGACTACAGGCAAAATTAATGTGGCTGACTTGGAAATGCTTTAGATATGTTCAGATACTGTAATGGTGAAAGTACAAAACTCAGTGAGATTACAAGATAGAGAGTGCCTCTCCTGTGTGGGTAAGTAGGGACCATGACCAGTCTGCATCAATAGCAAGTGTTAATTTAATTTGGGAGGATGTAGTTGCAAAGGAAACAGATTGTTCTGTTATTTCCAATCCTCTTATTTTCGTCTGTGGTCTTATCCCCATGGACTCCAAAGGCAGGATTAAACTTTGAGTTGCATTTTTCAGGTTCTGCATTCAAACTAATGTATTGGCTTGAAAGGAAACGTCTTAAATGTGGTATAAAAGTCTGTTCCTGCTTGTGGAGATTGATTGCAGTGGAGAATGTGCAGCAGCACTGACTCTCCAGATGAACTTTGTTACCTGCTGAGCCTCTTGGCTTTCTCTTGCACACCTCAGTATGCTATTTACTGTTCAGCTTGTGCTTTGCTATGCAAGTTACGTTTTGCTAATGAAAATTTTGTCACTTTGACACTCTTTAAAATATGTGTTTTTTCTGTGGTTGTGACGTTCCCCTCCTGCACCATTTCTGTGTGATGTTTTGTTACAAGATCTGGTTAAGGATGATTTGGATGGGTTAGGTATGGTTGTGGAAGTACATCAGTAGGAGGAAAATTAGCAAAGCCCTAAGGTTAACTCTAGTCCATTCTTAACAGGAACCACAAATATTTTCCTGGCTTTACCTATTGAGATTCTCTTTCCTGAAATAATTATCTTCATAACTGCACACAACATACACGGTTTGGAACTAGCTATCTTTTCCAGTAATATATTTTGCAGTAATACGGTATTTTAATTACCAAAGAATTGAAACATTTCTTTTTTAAAGGGGAGCAGTTTCTTCTTCATCAAAATGTATTTTTGCTATTGATGATCTTATATCTTAGCTGATGATTATCCCGCTTTGCTGGTGCTCCCCTGAAGAGAGCTGTATCAGTGTGCCATGCATGTGCACTTACACCCTTTCACAGCTGCTGTGGTAATCACAAAAACATTACATCAACTTGCAAAAGAATTGCTTAATGGCATGAAGGATTCTGGTTTCTACTAAAACCCCAATTACTTAATGTTGTGCCCTTCCTGCCCTACATCAATTATGCAGCCCTCACATCTCAGCATCAGTGAATTATGTACCTCTGCACACACATCAATTAATTTTGGCCCCATCCACTTCCCACCTTCTGTGTGCTCCTAGCCTCAAATCACTGTTGCATCTCCCAGCCATGAGCAGTTAATTCTGTGCTCCTGGCAGCTCCTATCTGCCTGAACCTGCAGCCCAGCTTCAACTCTTCACCTCCCCCACCTGCCTCTTCTCCTGCTGAATTCCTCCTCCTCCAGCTCAGCAGCAAGGATCAGTCCCAAGTGCCTTCATCTCCTGCCTTGCCAGTGTGTCAGGGCTGGATCCCAATGCCTCCACCCCCCCTGGCAGTGGGGCTGATCCAGAGGTGACCTTGTTGTCTTTTATTGCTCTCCTCACAGTTTTCAAACTGCAAGACTGAAGCTCCATCTTCTGGAATGGCCTGTGAAAGTCATGGCTTGCTTGGAGCAAACACCTCCTGAACCCTTACTGTGGGGAAGCCTGTGTCACACAACACCCCACTGGGAAGGAAAACAGCTTCTAGGCCTGTGTTGAGGACAAAGGTAGTGCCAGCATCGATCAGGCAGAAGTTAGCGTGACCTTGGTGTTAAAGCTGACACTGGTGCTGCAGGTGTCCACATCAAATGCCATGCTAGGCTTCTCTAAGCAACCCAGAAAGAGCTCATCTTCCCCCAGAGGAAACTGCAGCCTGCAAAAACGTGAAGAGGCTATCTTGTTCCCTTATTGCTGACCTCTACATGCAGCTCAGTTCCCAGTCCTGAATTAGTTTGGCCAAAAAGAACGAATATCTCCAGGAGAAGAATGCAGAGAACAAAAGAGCCTGAGAGGGCAATGTGATGTCCTGCAACCATGAACAGCCTTGACTAGCCATCGCTCTCCCCATCACTTGCAGAGCAGCTCTGCAGCCCACCTGTGGCCTCTCACTGGGGGCCTGCCCTCCAGGGACACAGGGCTGCTCAAGGCAAGCCCTGTCCTCACTTTCTCCCTCTGCTTTTAGTTCCTCAGGAGCATAGAGAGGAGGGGGCCAGCAGCTCTCCAAAGGGACAAGGGTGGTGACAGCAGAGTGAGGAGCAATGGGGCTGTGCTCAAGGTCACTCATTTCCCATCTGCTGGGCTGCTGGAGACCAGCTCTCAGTACAGTCTGCTGTTCTCTCCAGGGGCTGGAGGGAATTTGACTCTTCTCTCAAGTGAGGTTACAGAATACTTTCTCTCCTCTACTTTTTATCTTATGTCTGTTTAAGCAGCAAGCTCTGCAGAGACTGGCTTGTGCTGTTTTTGTACTGCTCCCAGCACATCTGGCTCTCTTGGATGAGGTCCCTAGGCCTGATTGTAGCAACAAGTAATGATAGCGTGTTTAAAACTTGGGCCTCCAACTATGGCTATATATAAAATGCAAAGCATTTGGGACAAACTGGAGGAAATACAATTTTTGGTAACAGCAAACCCCATATATTCAGTCTTCTACATCTGCAGTTGTGCTTTTCAGGCGTGGGTGCTCAGTCATCTGAGAAGACTGTGTCTCAGAACTGAAAGCTGATGCAAGGCAGGGGAGCACTTGCTCCCAGCTGACTGACATCCAGCACTTTTCCTGTCCCACTTGTACAACAGCCATGGTCATTCATCAGTGTGAAGCTAAGCTGGCTCTGGAAAACATTGTCATTATCTAGGTGTCCTGATTAAGCCTGCCTTGCTTTAAAAGAGGCACACCACACCACTGTGCTCCTGTGAACGTTTCTTGCCTCTAACCAATTGCATTAGCTATGGGCATTTCCTTCAGAGCACACGGAATGCAACTGCAGTGCAATTCCTCTCCCTCCAAGCCTAGTCTTGAAACATGCAAATTTCTCTTTCAAGTGTGTTGGCAAAAAATGGCAATATCCTGATATACACGTGATTTAGAAACTAAATTACGCACTGATTGAGTTCTGTGGTGAATATATCAAGAGTGCTGTGGAAAGCAGCAGAGTTTGCAGAGGAAATAGCAGTGGATGGTTAGCTTCTCTCTCCTTTGCAGGCATCCAGTGTTGGCCAGGGCAGGGGACAGGCTGCCAGGCTATGCCCCTTTAGCCTTCCCTGTGCAGCCTTCCTTAGGCAGCTTCAGGCACCACCCCACAGTGCACTGCACTGTCTGCTGAGCATCCTCATGTTCTGTTTTAAAAATAACAAGACTTCTCTTAACATTCAGGATGCATTTTTCCATTCTGAAGCACCACAGCAGTCTTTTTAAAGAAACTCTAGGAAGGGTGTTAACTTGATGGATGCTGTGCAGGAAGGAAAGCTCTTTCCTACTATTTTTTCAGCATGACTTTCACTGACATGATCAGGCTGGGAAAAGACTTATTGGCTGGCAGCCCAGGACAGCCATGCAATATCTCTAGTTATCTGGAACTCAAACTACTCTGCCCAAGGGAGAACCATAACATAAAAACAATTTAGGTTACATGCTGAACCTCAGAAACATTGTTCAGTTTTTACAAAATAACTTCACTGCTGTGTCTGTGCATTTACTCTGCACAGGTCTGTTTGTTTTTTCAGATGCCAAGTAAGAAAGGCTGGGAGGGGTTTGACTTCTTTGCTGTAGACAGTTTTCAGAAATGTTGGAGATTTTGAGAAGTGCAGGGAAATGAGCTTCCTCTCTTCTCATCAGTGTAAGACCTTGGCTTCTCCTCTATTGGATAGAATTGTTTTATAGGTAGATAATGTTTACTTTCTGAGGCCATCCAGAAGGCACAGAAGCTCTGGTTGGAGGAGGCTTCCAGAGGCCCTGTGCTTGTGTGCCCCCAGCACAATGCAAGACTATCAGCAACACCAGCTTGGGGAGGGCTTGCCTTCATCTGGCCTGAGCTGCAAAACCCCTGAGGACATCGTTTCCTCAGTCTCCCTGAGGCTGTACTTCTCCTTCCTCCTGTCCAGTCTGAACACTCGCTGCTGTGCTTTGTGGCCCTTGTCCTCTCTTGTGTTGCCTGTCACTGCTGCCCAGGGTTTGCTCTGTCACGCTCCCACCTCCTGAGTGCCTCTATAAGCTGAGTAACTGAAGTGCAAGGGCCAATGTGTGTGTATGAAACTGCAAAGATGGGGCCGTAGCTTGTAACTGTATTCATCTGTTGACTTTTCAGTTGCCTTGTGGTACAGAAGAAGGAAAAAGCAGAGTTTTTCCAACAGTTCAAAACTGACACTAAAATGTATGAACTTTAGTCCTTTTGCAAGCCTGTCTCTCCCTCTCTGAAGCTCTGCTATTGCCTTCATTTGTGTAAAATCTCTCAGGAATCTGCCCTTTTGGAAGCATTGCAGCTCCAGTCATTTGAAGTAAAGAAACATGAATCCAGAATGTAAGCTTTGCTTCAGAAATCTTTTTTTTTCTCCACTTGTTGTCTTGACTGAAGATCTGAACTAGAGGGATGTCCATTGCCACCTGTCCTTCTGCCAAGTTCTAACATTCCAGCACACCTTGGAACAAGCCTGAAATTATTGTTTTAGGGAAGTGACTGTGGCTCCTTTATGATTCCTTTTTTTCATCCACTGGTGTTTTCCAAGCTGAGTAGCCTTACTGTCTTCTCAGGGACTGATCCATTCCAGCAGAGGAGAAGAGCTCCTCTTGCACATAGCTTGGTTGTTCTTGTGCAGCTTCTTACTTTAGCTGAAATTGTTGGTTATTTGGCAGCGTTGTTGTTCTTGAGTTGTGGTTTTCCTTTCTTTCTGTGGTGTGCCCCGTGCTCTAGCTTCTGCTGTGATGCTGTCATTGCAGGCCTTGCTGAGACCAGGACGGATAGACAGGATCATCCACGTGCCCTTGCCGGACACAGCCACGCGTGGGGAGATCTTCAGGCTCCACTTGCGCTCCATGCCCGTCAGCGAGGAGCTGTGCTTGGCAGAGCTGGTGCAGCACACCCAGGGATACTCAGGAGCAGAGGTAAAGCTTCCTGAGTGGGGATGGACACCGAGTCAGTGCACAAAACAGTGGGTTCAAAATGGAAATCCAGTGTCATCCAGACACCATCCCTTGACTCTTCCCAAAGTGGTGGTGGGGAATTAGGAAAGGGAATGTTTGAGAGTTTCTGTGTTTCTGCTCAGAAACACAGTACAGTCTGGGGCTTTTTTCCTTTAAGATCTCTATCAGAAGCTTGTTGCCAGGGGACGAGTCTCTTCCAGGGTGAGCCTTACTACAATCGTGGCTGGCCTCACGAAGGATGTGCTGCTAGGAGAAGTGGAGGGAGGTGAGGTAAAGTGCCCTGAGACAGTTCACATGAGTCTCTCCACATCCGTGGGGATCTTTTACATTTAGGATTGTGACTGAGAGCCTCAAATAGAGGGAGGAGACAGAGTTAGGACACAATGCAGGGGAATGGCAAGGGAGTCACTGGTCACTCTGAAGCTTGTATTTTCCTTTGCCATGAAATCAAGACCTCACTGATTGTTAGAGCTTGTTGCTATTAGTCAGCTTCTAACAATGGGCATCAGACAATTATTTCCTGTCTTGGGTAGGAGGAGAAGCTTCCTCAGATGCTGCTGCCTGGCAGTTACACTAAGCATGGGTAGGTTAGTGGTCACTGCTCTGATCCCTTGATATTGCTCATGCCAGTGTCTCCTGAAAGGATATTTTGTTCTTTCCTCATTTTGATTAATGGAAAGTAATCACATTACTTCAAACATTCAAAGAATGTTATTAAGGTTGGCAGTTTGAGCACTTAAAAGGTATGAAACACCAGAATTAAAATTTCCACCTCCCTTTAGCCAGTCCTAGTGTATCTGTTATCAAACCATCTTTAATTACACGGTCACCTTCTATTTTTTCCATAGCAGGCTGGACAATGTGATGTGCTTGTCCCTGCTCCCCATCTTTCTGTGTGCTGTTTGCAAGGGCAGGCAAATAAGCTAAACTTTTGTTTTGATCCAAAAGAGAGGGTGACTGTGGAGTTACTTGTATGATTCCCATGATGCTGAAGGCCCTTCTCAACTGGCTGGTCATTGGATATGCTCCCAGGCAAAGACTTCTGCTGATTTAGAAATCACTGAAATGCTGTATGTATGCTGTAAAATGCTGCATTGCCCACTAGTGACCTCTGGCTGGTGAGAGCACTGCTGAGAGTGCTCCAGGTCCAAGGGATGGGCTCAGACCTTGCTGTATGCACCAGCAGTGTCTGGGCCATCCTCCAGGCTCCTTCCAGGATGCTATGTCAGCAGTGCACACCAAAGCCACAGGAGCTTTCCTCCTCCACAGCACAGGACAGACTGTGCTCTGGGAGTGAATGAATGAATGGAAGCTGCAGAGTGAGTGAAGCTGTTTTGTGTAGCACATCTTTGAGCTGCACAGTGTGGGATCTCATAATGAAAAAGGCACTCATACAAAGGATTGCAGGCTTAAATGTTGGTCTGGAGAACTGTGGCAGCTCTACTGCCTCCACACTTTGGAGTAGTGGCTTGAGAAAGTACCATGTTCCTACCTGGGTGTCAGTGATAGGACTTCTGCTGCCCTGGGAAAATGTATCTGCCTTTGGCTGAGTTACAAGCCTCCAAAAACATAAATAGAAACACATCCTCTATTGTGCATGGAAACTGTCTTCTTACCAGGCAACAACTGCAATGCTTGTGTTCCAGAAATTCCAAGCATATGGGGATTTCCTTTGGATCTGGATCAGCTGAGGCTATAGGGGTGAATTCCTGTGCCTGGTTGATAATGAGTCACAAATGTCTTGGTGCTAGCTTTGTACAGAACCAGAAATAAGTTAATGGGTCACTGAGTGCAGCTACAGACTAGCTGCATGGGAAAAAAGCCTGCCTGGTGCTAATAGGGCATTTGTCTTGCATTTGCTTCTTCTGCATCATTCAAAGAGTTATAATAACTAGAATGTAAAGAGTAAATACAGAAAAAGCCTCAGTCAGTGTTCCTTGGAAGAATGTATAAAAAGTCTTGGCAGTTGGCAGGCACAGTGGCCAGTTTCATGAAAGCCTTTTCTTCCAAGAGTCTCCAGCTTCCCAGCCTCACAAATAGTTTCCGCTGCTGAATGGCAAGTTCTCATTCCACTGTGCTGCCCTTTGTTTAGGAAAAGAAATGGAAAAATGCTTGGGTCTGTGACTGGAAGATGCTGCATGAATAGTGAGTTGTGTGTAGAGATGTGTTGAATCATCCTGACATGAGCTGAATAACCAGCCAGGAAAGAGGAGAGTTTAGGCTGTATCTGGCTTCCAGCTTGGCCTCTCTTCAGATCAGATATTTGTCTCTTTTTGCCTGCCATCACTTGGGACCAGTTATCTCTGTTCACCTGCTGGATGAATACCTCTAAAGATGGATCAAGATAGCAAAACAGGGTGATGGCTTTCCACTGTTTAATGTGAGAGAAGGTGGAAGATAGTTTATGAGGGTTAATTATAATTTCCTTCTCTCATGTGTAAGTGAAGTTTGATGTCAGAACAAAAACAAGAGTGCATTAGAGGAGCAATGTCTGTGCAGTTCGCTTTTATTGTGCTAATAGTGTAGGTTAAACAAAGCCTCAGCTTTCTAGAAATACTTAGGTTTGGGTTTGATCTTCATTTCCAGGCCTTCTGCAGCAGTGCTTGAGGCATTTCCTCTTGGACAATTCAGTATCTGTGAGTCAGGAAAAGTCAGAAATTGTTTTTAGAAGTTTCTGAATAGCAAGTTTTAGCTCAGGTCAGGAAACTCGGGTCCTCTGCCTTTTGAATTTGGGCTTCAGATTAGGTTTTCCATTAATTATTGGCTGCTCTCTGTTGTAATAGAAAACATCATTAGTCTCAATGCACTTTCTTGTGCAAGTAGGAACAAAATCCTGAGGAGTGCCTGACAGGAAATTGCTTCTCCTAAAGTTTTAGATTAGGCATTGTCTTAAACAGAAGAGAAGAGAGGTTGTTAACTGGAACATGTCTTGGCCTATAGGAAGGACACCTGCCTTTATAACTGCACAGACTGATGCCTTTATTAAACCTGTGTGTGGGAAATAAAAATGGTATCATTTGCCTTTGCAAATGAAATGGAAAGAACATGTCTGTCTTCAGATCTTTGGAGTTTGCTCTGCAAAAGGGGTGAGCAAGGGAAGAAGACAGTGTTTCCCCACATTGGAATTATTTTCTTCCAGAAAGTAGGTGATAAAAAGGAAAATAAACCCAGTCTAGTGAGAGACCTTCCATCCTCTGAGCCCCAGGCAGATTATTTTTGTTACAGTTCAGAAGGCAGTAGCAGAGAGACAGGGTTTAGGCAAAACTGAAATCAGGTGTTGAATTGTTTTGAGTTTAAATTGTCTAGAAGTAGTAAAAACCCAAATATTCTGGCTATGGTGACGGTATTCTTAAGACAAGTGTGCTTATAAAAGTAAGCTAATGGGACTGACTGCTGTTAAATTGGTGGAAAGCAGGTGGTGGTGGAAGCCAAGGCTGGCATTGTTTCTGTAGTATGATCAGTTTCCATGCTTACAGGACACAACAGTAAAGCAGGAATCTGGGAACCTGTAAATCTGTCACTGGTTCTAGGTCAAAGTAGAATAAATAGTTAATGTAAAAAATCTCTTTCTCACTTTGCAATAACTCTCAATGGGAACACAGAGAATGAAGAGGAAAAAAGCCAGTGAAGTTTGCTCTGGCTCAAATGAGAGCATATTCAGTGCCATAGAGTATCTTTGCCAGCAGCACACCAGCCTGAATCAACTAAAGCCTTTGACAACTAAAATGTGTCTTGCAAAACATGCATGATTGCATTTATCAGACACTGACATACTTACACTGTAAACCTTAATTTCAAAACACCTCAATCAACCAACACCTCCCCAGACTCCTCTCATTCTTACAGAGGAGGGTACCAATTCCAAAGGAAGTGAGGATGGATTCCATCACTGGTGAACAGGAGAGTAAACTGTTTTAAGGGATTGGGGAAAATTAGTCTCTTTAGTGAAGCATGTCTGCAGTAAAGCTGAGAGGGGGCTTAGATACAGGGGGGAAAAGACATCTGACAAATTAGGATGTGTTATCTTCTTACATCTAGTTTTCCATAAAGGAAGAGGTCTTCTAAACTTTAGAGAAAGGCCTTCTGCTTACCATGGATCACGGGCAATGGATCCAGTCCTGTATAGTAGCCTAAAAAGAGACACAGGCTCCTGGGAGTGCAGGCATCCAAAAAAAAGGGAAGTTTCTATATGGGGGAAAAAAACAAGAGTAGACCCTTCAAATCATGTCCTGGGTAAAGCTCATGGTTTTAGTCAATTTAACATGGTGTCATAGAATGTTTTGGTTTGGAAGGGACCTTGAAAGGTCATATATAGTCCAATTCCCCTGCACTGAGCAGGGACATCTTTAAATGGATCAGGTTGCTCAGAGCCTGAAACAACCCTGGAATGTTACCAGGGATGGGACATCTACTGCATCTCTGGGCAGCCTGGGCCTGTGTTCCAGCACCCTTACTGTGAAAAATTTCTTCCTTCTATCTTGTGTAAATCTCCTCTCTTTTAGTGCTTGTTCCTTTTTTGCTTAGTTATGCTAGATGCAGAGCATCTTCAAGTCCCATTGAATTCAACAGGTGCTGAAGGTGCTCAACACATCATGCCTTCAACTTCTCAAACACCCCCAAAAATAAAAGTATCTCATCAGAAACATGTGATTTGATACACTTTGGTAGTTAGAGCATCTGTGGCTGAAAGGAGTCTGGCCTGGCAGCTGGAGAGCCTTTCCTTCCACAGGAGCTCTGCACCAGGATCCAGCATCACAGGGAAATGCCATTTCCAAAGGAGGCATGCTGTCAGATGGAAATGCAGCGAGTGAGGCCTCAGATGAACCTCTGAGTTTCTCTTGGAAGGATGCACAGGATCTGTTTGTATATATCACTCATTGAGATGTGAACATTTTTGTGTGGGTGGGTGAGGAAAAGAGATTCAGCCTTCATCCAACACAGTAATACGGGATCACCACCTTCCTACACATGCTGATGGGTGCTGAGGATGTGTTTGGCACAGGTGGCTGGAAGGTGAGGAAATACCTGGCAGCTGGAATGTTTTCCAAGTGTCAGTGTTTGGGATAAAGGAGATGAGTCACCGGAAAGGAAATCACTCACTGCTCAGGACTTCCCATGGGATTTTGCTTGCTGCTGGTCTCGCAAGAGCCTCGTACGTGCGGAATGTGCTGGGGCAGCCCGGGAAGCAGGGCAGCAGGAGATGGTGCTGCACTGCATGGCTTTGTGGCATCCACTGCCACTCCCTACTTCCTTCTTGGTCAGTTCAGAAGGATCTGGTTCCCCTGGTGCATTTGCCAGAGGTGGGGGAGAAGGGGGTCATTGCCCTGAGTGGGCTGATTTTCACCACATCATGTCTCGGCTGAGAGCAGATAGAGCACACTGTTGTGCCTTCACCCTCTGAGGCTGGCAGTTAGGGTGCTTGCACAAAACCTGAGGTTTGGCATACAGGAGAGTGCTTGCACTGACATTTATGCATGGCTAGCTCATCTGGGAAAGAACAGTTTATCCTTCAGGGGGGTAAAGATTTGCTAATAGTTTAATCGAGCAGAGGAGATTTAATGCATCTGGCTGAAGGGACATTAGAGTTTCTGAAAAGGTCAGACCTATTAACAGCTCAGGAGGCTAGAGTCAGAACTGCTTCCTAAGTAACTGCAGGAGCAGTGATCCTCAGAGGCACTTGGGGAGAGCACAGGAGGCAATTTTCACAAACCCTGAAGCAAGCATCAGTGTTGAGGTATGAGATTTAGCTGGCTTCTCAAACCTGGGATTCCCTTCCTCCATTCCGCCCAAAGAGCTGAACACTTTGATCCTTTCAGTGCTGAAACAGAGTGCAGGAATCTTACAGCTGATTTCAGCACGGTGGGTTTTTTCTTCCTTTCTGTGCCTGCTTTAACTGGGTCTTGTAAATGAGCACTTGTGTTTGCTTTTGTGCTCCCTGTGTCTTTGAAGTGTTGTTTCTGTTGAAGAAAGAAGCTGCAGGAGGAGCCTCCCGTGTGTCAGGGATAAGTGCTCCTCTGCCAACAGAGCTGCTGGCTGCCCAGGAGCTTTTCTAACCCACCTGCAGTTTCACCAAGGCAGCTGAGGCCATGGGAGATGCAGGCAGAGCTGTTTGCCTCCCTGCCCTACCTTGCCTTCCCTTTTCCAGGCTACCTTGTGGCAGTTAGCAGGAGCTCCCTGTTGTCCAGGGTGGCAGAAGGGAATGTGCTGAGCTGTCACCCAAACACAAGCTTATACAAGGGGGACCTGGGCTGATGCTCTGTCAGCCAGCTTCACTTGCCCTCAGCTCTTGCCTGTGGCTCTGCTGCTTTATTGTCCTGGGTTTGGCTGTAACTCCCAGCAATGGAAAAACATGTTGCTCTTTAAAAGCAGATGGGAATTCATTCCTGAAGGAGAAGATATGTCTCTTTAGGCTACTGCTATTGTTTTCTTTTAGTTTTATTTTTTGCCTTTGAGTTATTTCTAGCAACTTTAAATTTAATTCATCCTCTCTCTTCTTTTGTTTTTAATCAGACAGCAAGGATGATTCCTCAGTGTCCTAAAGCTCATGCCTCCAGTATCCCAGTGAGCACACACAGAGGCATATCATGTTCAGAGTAAAAACTGCATTTGCAGGGATGAGGAAGGAATGGAAAATGTTGGTTTATTTCTGCTTTTTGAAGTATTTTTATTTTCGCAGTACAAATGCTCATATCAGTCCAGAGTGGTAGAATTGGCTTTTGAGTTAAAAAAAGGAAAAGAAAAAAAAGGGACTTTTTCCTCACAGTGACCTGTTTTTCTAACTTGAACCTGTAATGCTGGCACTTGATCTTCTAAGCTATCATGTGTCACAGGGTGTGTGGTTAGAAGTGAGCTTGCTTTCAGTTTGACTCAACTCTAGTCCTAAAGTGTAAGACAAGACATAGAAATTGGAGAAAGTTACCAGAAAATGATTGGACTTCACAGACAATTAACTCCTGATCCTTGCCTCTTACACACCAGCTGTAGGGCCAGATCCTCCATGGATGCAACTTGCTGTAAATACTGAATATGTCTTGGTCCTTAGCATGAGATATGTCCAACGTTTATTGTTTTGTTTTCTGTGACACCACTCTTTCCATAGAGAGGGGGGAAGTAATATTCTTGTGTCTCCATTGCTATTTCTCATGCCCTTCAGATCAGCATGTGTCTGACTGGCTGAAGTGCCTGTTGTGATTATTTTTAACAGTGTGCAATGTCTGACTCTCAAATCTCAGTGTGCAATGTACCTTTCTCTGTGTGCATGTACATTTTCCTCGTGGATATGCTGAGGATTTCAAGGGGGTTTTCCATGGAGGTAGCACTGAGGCACAATCTTGGGCATCAGCTTGGCCAGGAGAGCTACAGAGGGCTCCTGCAGTCACATTGCTTTTCTCTCCTTCACAGAATCAATCCTCCAAAGAGATGGGTAGTACTTGGACAATGATATCCAAAGTAGTTCTGATTGTTCTCTGAACTGGCACAAGGAATATTTAAATGCAGCACCTGAAAGCTAACTCAGATAGGATGTTTATTCCAGATGAAACCATGGAGAGGAACACCTTGTGCTGACCTACTTGTGTCTCTGGCACCATGCCACTTCAATTGCTGTCAAGGTGGAAGAAATGTTAATGAATGGCAGAGGAATAATAGATCCCAGATATAAGAGCTGATTCATCTCCTTGAGCATTGCTGCTGCCAGTGAGGAACGTGTGTTTGAGTGACAGCACTCACTGTTTGCACTTGACTGAGCTGCAGAGATTGGAGGGGGGGGTGTGAATGAAAATGTGTGGACATCCGTTGGTGTCTTTGTGTGCACATCAAATAGGATGTTTGCCTTTGCAGTCAGCAGCAAAGCTGGTGTTTCTGTTGCACCAACTTGGAGCCTAATAATGAGGAGTAAAATAATACCTAATAAAACACGAGTGTGCCGTTAGACTGTGAATGTCTTGAAAAATAAACACACTGAATTTAAACTGAAAAGCTGCCACTAGCAAAGCTACATTTGTATGTAGAACATGCACCATATTCTGCTTCCATTGCTTTCTCCTGCAACAGAAATAATATTTCATTTGTATAAGGTAAATGTTGAGTTTATTTTGGGAGAGATGATCATTGCTGACCAAGTATTTGGAGAGGATTTTTTTGGTGGATTTTTTTCCTTAGTGTGATAAGCTTTAATGCTTCCATCCCTTAACATGTGTAGAAGCTGCAAACTTGCACACTTGCCATCCTGTTGATTTTGAAAATGCCCTCTGCTGTGTTCCTTTCAAAGAGCTTTGATGATCTATAATTCTGTTTCTCTAAGTGAGATTTCTTTTTTGAAAGAATAGCTGAAATCTCTGCTTTTGTTCTGCTTGCTTTTTTTATCCACCGATTTTAGCAAATAACTTTGTTGGAGTTGAAGGCTTGTTGGTGAGATCAAGCCACTCAGCAGTCATTGTGAAGCAGTTTGGGAAGTTGTTGGTAATTAACACAGTCACTGATGCTGACTCTGGGAACAGGGAAGCTTTCAAGCACTTGCAGCCAAAGCTATGGTGTCAAACAGGCCAATTTTCACTCTTGCCACTGGGCTGCAATCCCACTGAAGAAGGCACTTCAGGGGGAGCTATCTGTAGCTGCCTTTCTGTTTCATATTGAATCCTAACAAGGATTTTGTACTGGCACAGAATGGTCTGAGCATTCAGACCGTTGGCTGCAGTGGAAGCTGTTAAGTAACATCTCTCAGTGCTGCTGAGGAGCTGATGGGTGCTGCATGCACTGCTGCAGCTCAGCTTGTTGTATATCAAAATTTGGAAGTTGTTATTTCCAAGTGAGCTCTTAAATACATATGGAAATGCATAAAGCTTTAGAGATTGCCTTTGGCAGAAGGATGAAACAGCTATTGGCAGATGGCAACAGCACAATCATAACTGCAGCACATTATTAGCTATGTTAGAAGCAATTCCATGGACCATTTTGCTTTTTAATTAAACTTTCTCAAACTCTCACCTAGTTCTCAGCTTCAGCTTTCATGTTTCCTGTCTTTGAGTAATGAAAATGTCAAGGATAGCAAGGTAGAAAAAGCCCTTTCAGGTCTTCTGTAATTTGTCCATGGCATTGCATGTGTAGAAGTGAGTCATTGGATCTGGGTTGAGCATTTGGAGTGGAAGAAAACAGAGCAAAATGCAAGATGACTGCAGTTGCTAATTGGTCTTGACGTCCCCATTGTCAGGAGAGGAGCACCAAGAGCATTCTGCCCAGTTCAGAAGAGCTGCTTTGGGTTTGGTTTGCTTGATGGTGTTTATTTGCTTATGCAGGGAAGCAAGGGGGCTAGTTATGATTCCAGAGTAACTGACATCCTTCAGAAATTGGCTTTGTGGTGTTTGCTCCTTCATTTCCTAGCAAAGTGAGTTTGTGATAAAAGACGACTACTGCTATTCTATTTAGTGATGCACATCACTGGAGGGAGACGAGGGGGAGGGCAGCAATCTGCCTTCTTCTTCTCTTGTGTGTTTGGGTGTACCCTGCTCCAAGGTTAGGCTCTGTGGGTGTCTGTGGAGGGATGTTTCCAGGTATTTGTGAATCTGTCAGGAAGACTCTTCCTCTCAGGTCTCTCTGCAGCCTTGCTTGGCATGGTTCTCATCATGCAGCCAAGAAGGTAGGAGCAAGGAGAAGAAGCCAGGAGGAGAGCTTGGTGGGGATTTTTCTTGTGAGGGCCAATGGTAGAGGCTTGGATGTTCAGCATGGCCACAAGCAAGCAGAAAATCAAACAAAAAAGCCCAAGCCCCACAGCCATGTGCCACTTGCACTTCGGGTTACCTCTGCAGATTGCAGTTGTGTGCATGGAGAGAGGTGTTTGGGGAGTTCCCTTGCTAGGGAGGCTCTTGTACTCAGAGATGTTACCACTTTATGGGATCCTGCCATTTCTGTGGTCGTTGTGTATTTACTTGTTATACAAACCACTCTCCTTTGGTAGCAAAACACAATCTGCAGGCAAGAAAGTGTGTTTGGAAATGTAGTGTAAACAAGAGAGAACAAAACTTCTCTTGAGTTTTGACTGTTCTAGCTCGAGGCCTGAGGACTCCCAAGGAAGAGCTGGCAGTCTCCTTTTAATACCCAGACAGTAAGTGCTCCTCATAGTGAGATGTCAGTTCCCTGCAGAAGTGGAACAGAGTCAGAGTCTTCAAAGCTGAAAACTTGCTCTTCATTTCTGACATTTGTTGTTACTACATTTGCAGAAATACTTGTGAATTCAATAAGTAAACTTAAGGAAGAAAAACTTGGGTTTGGGGGAGGTTTAAGAATATTTTGCATGTGATTTTATACATTTTTATTGGTGTGTATCTGTATCAAAAGACTTTCTTTTTCTTGTTTATGATTTGCTTTAAGCATATATGTAGAAAATAAGTTCTGTAAACTTATCCATCCAGAAAGTAATGTTTTTTCCTTTCCTCTTCTCTTTTTGCATACTGCTTTTGCACTCCTGAGCTAAACAAAATCTTTCGAAAGATTTGATGTATTTATTTTTATTATACATTTATATATAAATACATTGTCTTCATTTGCCCTTGTTTATTCATAGCAATATTCATGGAAGAGTGTGGGGAGGAAGCTTGCAATAAGTTTGTCTTCTCTCAGTGCTTGCAAGTTAGAAGAAGAAAGTGAGCTTGAGAATTTCAGCAGTATCTTACCCTAGGCTAATTGTTTACCATTCAGAAGAGAGCTTGCATGCAGAGGGAGTGTTATGTTTTGGACTTACTTCCTTGTAACTCATAAATCTTGGCTGTATAAATGTTCAGTCATTAATTAAGGCTTTCAAATTAATCTGCTTCCTGACTGGACTTGGCTGGTTTTGCATGCAGTAGTGCTGTTGCCCAATTTCCCAGTTGAGGAGTGCTCCGAGATGTGTGCTGTGGAAGTAGGATGTTTGTTTGGAGAGTTCATGAACAGCATCTCTGGGGGAGAGAGGCATTTGGGTACTGCCATGTGCAGGAAGCAGGGCAACAGTAACAAAAGGGGTTTGCATACTCCATTTGTTTCCCTTCCTTCAAACAATGGCAAAAAATGGCTACTTTGTATTGATAAATGTCAGTCTTGAAATAAATATTTTTCTTTCCTTTCATTATTCTAGGGTAGTGTTCTGTCTTTGCAATTCAGCCAGTTCACCCAGGATGGTACAGAAAGACAGCCCAAAAGTTTCTCTTGTGATGGAAAAGATTTCCACTTTTGTTAGAGGCTTTTAAAAAAGACAATAGGTAATACTATCATTCAGCCTTTAGTATTACTGCATTCACCTGACCTGCTCATACGGTAACAGCTCATATTTTCTTTGCCATGAAAGCACAAGGAGCTACCACGGTGCTCATCAATAGATCCTTCACAAGGGAAGGAGAAAATAATCCACAGGATGTACTCACAAATCTATCCTCTTCAGTGCTTAGGTAGATGTGTTGCACCAAGGAAGGTAATTGTTTCTTAATGGCTAATTAGAAATTGGTCTGACTAAGCTTCGAAGTCTTGAGAGAGTTTGAAATCTGAATTTAACTCTTCAGCTGAACTTGGCCACCTTTATCCCTTCAGCCAGAGTCAGACTGTTCATACCATCTCATTTCTAGACTAGTCAAAGTTTAGATTGTTACCCTACAGCATCTCAAAGATTTTCATGTGCATCAAAAATCCCTGTAACAAATGGAGTTATTTAATGCACTTAACATCAAATACATGTTTGAGCTTGCTAAATCCAAGGATTATTTCTTTAATTCCTAAAGATTAAAATGTATTCTAGTTCAATGTATATTATTAACTAGATAGCAGGAATAACAGAAGATGTATCAGGTGTTTTTTTTTAATTGTTTGATTTTTCAAGGTCTGGTGTATTTTTGCAGCCATATTCTATTGCTGTCACTTGCATGCCTGTCATCTCCTCCCAGTTCATGTCTGCCAAGCCAGCTGATGGATGCACTAGCCACTGCTGGTTTGTGCCATTCCATTTTGATAGAGAAAAGTGATTTTCCCATGACCAAGAAAACCTCTTGCTTTTTAATTGGATCAAAGAGAAGGCACATGCTGGGTTTCAGTTAGTCCCAAGCTCAGGCATTGTCAACACTTCCAGCTCTTTCAGTGTTGCTTTTTACAGGTCTCTGATGGAGACATGGCTCTGTGTGTTGGTGGGGAGCTGTGCCCAGCTGAATCCTCCTCCTCTAATCACTGCTTTGAAGTTGAGTGCAAGTCACTGCTACTGCAGGCATGGAAAAGAGCAGCCTGGCTTTTAAAAACAAATCCAATGCTTGGTAGAAGTACCATGTGGAGCACAACAGGAAGGCTTGCTGAATTATAAAGCATAGCATTAAGAAACTCTGGTAATAAATCTCTCTTGTGCCAGTCTCCATTTCATTGGAAACAGCCCTGGACTTGCTGAGAGATAGGTTGGATTGTCTCATTAGTTTCTTGTTTCTTGTGGATTTGATAAATCATAACACATCATCTTTGGTAACAAGTAAACCATATTTCAAAGCCAGAGATGATGCCTGTGTGACATGTAAAATCTGAAATCTCTTGTTCCATCAGACAGGCTCTGGGTGTTGTATTTGGTAGTATTGATGTGCTGCCTAAGTAACAGAGCAAATGACCATTTGCCTTATTTCTGGGACAGTTTTTGCAGTGTGCAGGTTCAAAATCAGGAAGTACATTCAAATACCTCTGGGGCACTATTAGAGATTGTCTCTTTCACAGGCCACACATCTGTTTTGGTACCTGGCTCCTGTGAGATGTTACCAGGAGGTTGCATCCAGCCACTGTAGAATGGCTGGTGCTGGTTTCACTGCCATTCTGATACCATACCACTGAAAGAAGGACTTGGAAATCACAGTGAGAAAGCTTAGAAAGTTGCAGCTAAATTAAAAAATAATAAAAAAGAGAAAAGGAAAAAGTGCAGCAAAGGTAGTTCAACCTCTTTTTCAAAGTACTGTCTTAATAACGAGGGTAAGTGAATGTAGGTGCTGAGAGCCATGACCACTAGCACCTCCCTGGACCACAGCCAGCTGCTTCACTGACCTCACAGTCCTGGGGCTCCCAAGGCTTTTCCTGAAGAGCCAGTGTCCTCTTGTGATCATTGCTCGTGCTGTGGTTTCTCAAGGTGAACAAAACCTTACTGTTGTTCAGATGATAAACCTAGCTCAGTCCTGGCCCGGCCAGGATCTGCACGGAACAGGTTGTTCCCTGCGAGTGGAACAACACTGATAACATTTGGCAGCAATAGCAAATACACCTTAATCTGTGCATCCTGATAACACAGAGAGTCTAGTTTGAGATGTGTGTTTGATACTAGTAATTTATCCTTAACTTTGAGATGATTCCTGAAAGAAAGTGCCTCTTTCCTACAGATCTCTCATGAGAGTCTCTCATTTTTACAACAGAGAGCTCTTAGTCACTTTATTTTTGCCACTTAAAACCCAGCCATTTTATTGTACTAAAGTTTAGCTTGCCAGGACTCCTTAGCACCAGATTTTTTTCATTTGAAAGTAGTGAGGGGTTTTTTGTTGATTGTTTCTTCTTCATATGCAACATTTAAGGAAAGCTTAATTAAGCCCAGCTTGCAGGGAGAGGAAACAGTGCTCAGCAATTGAGAATATAATTAGCTACATTTATACAGAAGTGATTGTATTACCTAAATCCCCCTCTTAGTACATTTTTGGATGAGTTTAGGGGCTAAGAATGGAGAGCAGGCACAGGCGCTGTGAAAAAAGTGGAGGGGTACTCCATGGATCTGGAAAAGAGAAATGCAGTGAGCTCTCTCTGTTTCCTGCAGAGCTGAGGCACTGGTTTTGCTCTTAAAACTCCTTGACAGAGTCAGAGTTTAAATTTCAGCTCAGAAGGTTTGCAAAGGTTGGGAGAGCCATGCAAGCCAGATCCTAGTCTCCAGGTGTAAACAGAGGACCAGGCTGGTCTTGGGTACGAAGGACAGGCTTTTTACTGCTTTTTATTAAAATATATCGTTCCTTCTGCTGCAAATTAGCATTGGTTTGAACATTTTCTCTCTTAAGGATTGTTCAGTCTTCCTCATTAAAAAAACATTTCCTCAATGATAATAGGTTCCATCTGTAGATGGACTATGGATGTAAAATGATACATATTAATAGAAGTAATCACACATGAGGATGTGTTTTTGCTTTCCACCATGTAATGGCTCTTCCCGCTCCAGCCTCCTGCCCCCTAAACAAGGCCCAACAACAAGAAAACCCCTCAAAAGGAAATTTGCAGTTTTAACTAATTTTCCAGATCCCACATTTCCAAGCTGAAATGGAGCTGGCCCAGGAGGCAGCTGGCCAGCAGAGCCTGCTCCCTGATGTTGCAGGAACACAGCCTGCTGCGCAGCGTGCTCGCTGCCCCAGGCCAGCGTGCGCCCGAAGGGCCTCGTCAGGAAAGCTCTTCTTCATCTGCTGCCCTTCCAAAGTCAGAAGTCTCTCTGCCATCAGGATCCTGTATGCTGATGAGGAGGAGACTTATTCAGGTGCTTCTTGCCGAGTGCTTGCTGGAGTGTTTTGTTGAACTGCAGTGCTGTGGTGAGATGGAAAGACTTTGTGGTGCCTCACACACCATCTCAGAAACATCTGGGGAAAGCATTTCTTAAAGAGAAGAAAAACAAAACCCCTTTCCTTTTGAGAGGTTACAACAGCATTCCAACATGTGCCTGTAGAAATAATACCTGACTTCCATTTCATTAAAAAAAGCTATAAAAAGCCAAGTTACCTTGTGAAATCTCTGGGTTTTTTTCCT
Source organism: Bucco capensis (assembly GCA_013396975.1). Classification (NCBI taxonomy): domain Eukaryota; kingdom Metazoa; phylum Chordata; class Aves; order Piciformes; family Bucconidae; genus Bucco; species Bucco capensis. The sequence continues at coordinate 37,768 of VWZO01007368.1, forward strand.
CTTTGGTGTATACTTTTAACAAAAGGAAGAGTTCCATGTATTCTGGTTGAGTCTGGCAACATGGTGCAGTCAGTCAGTTAACAAAAGAGAGATTTCCAGGTGTTGTGGCTGAGTCTGGTAGCATGGTGCCACGAGTCAGCTTGGCTGCTGTGGTGTTCTGCAGATGTCGTGCAGCAGACGAGCTCGCTGGCTTCTGCAGGTGGGCAGTGTGCTGAGGGGAGAGCTACTAGCATTCTTCACTCCTGCCAATGTGCATCTGCAGCAATGCTTAAAAACTTAGCAGAACCATTTCCCAGAGCACAAGGGACACAACAGATTTTTCTTCAACCCAGAGGTTGATGACAAATTTTAAAAAACAATAGATGAAAGAAAATCCCGAATCAGATGAAGTGGTACAGGACATAGCTGTCTCATTGCTTACATAGAAAAAAAAAATGCAGTTATTCATTTTGCTTTTTACTTCAGATTTTCTTCTGGTAAAAAATGATTTAGAAACACTAAATCAAATAATTTATTTAGTTTTGTGTCATTGGCTCAGTTTTTTTCCATTGGAAATAGAAATCAGAATGTTTCAGCTTGAAAAGATTTGAAGTATTTCAATTCAAAATGACTTTTTCAAGGTTCCCTTTCAGTTTTGTTGCTAAGTGTAATGGATGAGGTTGAGTTTGACCCTTTGTTTATTTGGGTTTGGATTAAATGATATATTCTGCTTGGGAAATACTCTGTTCTCTGTTCAGCAGGAAGCTTTAGGGTGAAGCTAAAAAGAGAGGGAGTTTGTTATTCTGTAATAGGCAGAGAACAAAGAAGAATTTTTATTTTTGAAATGTTTTTGCAGGTATTGGTAGATGGCACTTCTACTGTAGCATCAGTATCCATTGTCAGCTCTGTTCCTGCTGCACTTCATTGTTCTTTTGATCTGAAAAGTGAGCAAAGCACTAGCAGCCTGCAGCCTGCACTTCCACATGGGCTCATGTCTCTGTCTTCTTCCATCTGTAGGGACTCCACGCTTGGAAGAGAACACTTCCTCAGGTGGAAATAGGTGCTAGAAAGCCTATAGAGGAACATTTAGTTGATCTGTATCTTAAAACATACTCTGTTTTGAAAATGTATTTAAATGATTGTATGATTATACATAGCTGTGGGTGACTAATCTAGTCTGTTGCTGCAGGTCATGGGAATAGTCATAAAAAGTGTTTATTCCACCCGTGATCCTGGATGCTTCCTTCCTAACAGGCTTCCTATATGGCCTGGGAGTAAACACCAAATCAGATAGACAGGAACTGAAGAAAGAAGTGGGTAAGTGGGGATTCTGGAGCTCTGAAATGCAGCCCTATGTGGTTTGAAGCTCTTTACTCTCAGAAGCAAAGAAAAGAAGGATTTGTCTAAGTGGAACGAAGATGTTCTGCAGACCTAGGAACTCACTGAGGTACAGGCACTGACAAAAAGCATAATTAAAGTCTTTCTCCAAAAAAGCCTTGATGAAGAAAACTGGTCACCTCCAGAAATGGTGTGTAGCATGCTCACTTCTGCTGAGTGCTGCAGACTTCAGGCCACAATCTTTGCCTGAAACCAGAGTGGTTTTAGGGAATTGCTGATTCCATTTCAACAACTGGCTGTTCCTGTCGTTACTGACCTTACCTGGTTGTCCCTCACAGGGTTTATCTGCCAGAACATCTCCATCACTTGTGTGGAGCAGCACTTGGTCCTCCCTGCTCGCCTCGGGCAATCCAGACTGGGGAGATGGGGACATTGCTCTCTGTGGGGTATGGCTAGGGGCCTGAGCTGTGAGGACTGAACAAAGCATTTCCTATTGCAGCTGAAAAGCACAAGAGAACTGAGTTACAAACTTTGTGCACTGCTGTAGAAGTGGGAGGGTAGGAGTTGTGCTTGGCAGGAGCTGTGAAAAGCAACGTATTTATCTGCTTTGCTGGACTTACCTTTAATTCCAGCTGGGGAATCAGTCCCAGTGCTTTGCAGTGTTGTTCCTCAGTACTTGTAGTCTGAGCAGTTTTTCTTTTAGCCACCATAGTAATTTCTCAGTCACTGAGATAGGCCCTTTTGTAGCTCCAGTACCTTAGGCTGGAAAATCGGCTCTTGGATGCAGCTCACCCAGGCTTTCCATGCCCTGCAAATCCCTCTTTTCCTAACATCCGCACCTTCTTTCAGGGCTAAAGGAAGTACAGGCTTTCTGTGGGAAATGATGGGGAGATTAGAGAGAAGAAGCTGGTTCCAGTCCAAAGGGTGGTGATATAGACATATTATCACAGTTTATAAGATAAAGCCAAATCTCTCTTCTCTGTTACCTGGTGAGACTCCAGCCTAGGGCTAAATGCAGCCACAGACAAGTGCTGCTCTTGTACTTCTGAGGGCACATCAACGTGAGGAAGTTATCCTGGAATGAGAGAGGGTGTGAATGGAAATGCAGTAGCTGTTCCAGCCGAACATCCTGTGGAGACAAGGTCTTGGTGAAGTGACTAAAAGCAATGGAATGACTTCAGTGGCAGCTGAGGACACTGAGCCCCATCTGTGCTCCCGCCAGCAGCCAGCCCTGCAGGCAGAGGACAGGCTGGACACCATCTCCCTGAACACCATCTTCCTGCTTTTGGATTCTTTGGGGTTTTTTTTGTGGGGATCCAGTGTCTGGCCATTTTTGCACTGGCTGCTTTTCCTGTCACTTGTGGAAATTGTGATTTACTGCTTGTCTTATCAGTGGTCAGAAAGAGCTGGAGAGTAATGGCCAGCAGTGTTACTGTACGTAACTCGTGAATGCAAACCATAGGTTGTGAATGGCATCTCTACTGGCTTTTGGCATTCCTACAGATTATAACTTGGACGTTGACCATCTCTGCAGGTATCTAGGCTCTGTTGTTCTTGAAGTGGTGCAGCAGGAAGTCTGCTGCAAGGAGAAAATGTTTACTTGCACTTCAGAAAAAATCAAAACATGAATGTGCTGTTTGCAATGTCCAGGAGGTATGTTCATGGTGCTCTGGGAGTTAAAAATCACCTTTTTTAATGTTTGTGAAGTTGCTACAACATTTTGTAGGCCTACCCTGTGTGATTCAGTTGTAACCTATTCTTTATGGTCTGCTGGAAATTAGTGTTTATTTTTAAAGTGCCTTTTTCCAGATTAAGTTGAGCATTAATTAGTCAGTGTGAGGAGCAGAGTGCATTATTGTACCGCAGCTTTCCATCATGTCAAAAACTCATTACCAGATGTAGAGATTATAGACAAACACACATGGCTGCTGTCTGTAAATCTTCTGCAGGATAAATTACTGCTGATCTCTTCTGATTAGAATGCTTTGTCTTCCAGCTCATTAATACACTTTCAGCCATGGAGAATATTTAGGTGCTAATAACTCAAAAAGCAGTGTACAGGGGAGCATTAACTTTCTGTATTTATTAAACCTATCAGGATTTTTTTTGCCTGTGGTCTAGGCTACTCTCTTTTTTATCTCAAGAGAGTAGTTACATAGTCAAAAATCTTCCTTCAGAATTGGTATTTGCTTCTGCAAGGTCTACCTACAGGATACACCAGGGTCCCCAGTGTGTGATGTCCCACATGCTCTGGTGGAAGAGCCTCTACTTCTTTCCCCTCTCCCAACTACAGCTCCCTGCCCAGAAGCCTTAGAAAAATTATCCAGCAGGGGTGAGTAGCCTTGGACCAGACCTTCACATTTCTTCCTCTTTTCCTTTTACTAGAGACACTGATTTTTAACAAATAGGTAGAAATCCTTAGTTCCTAACTGTTTTATTGCCTGTTCTCTGCTTGCATTGCAGTGCTCAGTGGAAGCCCCTGGCTTTCTGCATTGGGTATTTAGAAAGCTTAGATGTAAAATGCAGATGGTTTACACCTTGGGAGTGGAAGATCTGAGTGACTATGAAAATGAAGGACAGTAGTTTGTGGAAGAGTTAAATAAACGGTAGTTTGAGAACCCAGGATACCACTATGTCTGACAGGGGCTTTGCACTTAATAACCTAGCTGTAATTAATATAACTGCTTAAAGTTAATGCACCAAAGAAATGTGACACACTGCTGTTAATCACAGCTGCTCCCTTTTTACCAGTGCAGACATTTTAGCTTTCCTAAATGAACAGATTGACTCCTGCATTAGAAACTTTCTCTCGTTCTAGTAGTGGGGATTACTGTGTCCAAAGTTTTGCAGGTCCAGTAAGTACTGTCACCTTAAAGGCCAAAAAGGTCTTGTTGGTTGGTTGAACATGTTGTGCTTATTGATTTATAGCTCCCATTCAGCCTCCAATTATTAGAAGCAGATAAGTGGTTTGGAATGTATTGAAGCAGATGCTTCCCTGACGTCAGGGGAACCCAAAGCAGATGTGGGTGTGCTTTCAGGGATGCTCTCGTGAAACAAGGACAGAGAAAGAGAGAAACAAGTCTCTCCTTCCCTTTTTGGCTCTCCTCTTTTCATGTGTGAGCAACATATTGTGTGTCTGGTTTTGTTTAAATTCAAGGATGGCAAACAACCACATTCTGTGAAAACTTCCTACTTCTTGCCCTCCTCCTTTGTGGTTTGTTTTTTTTCTTTTAGTTACTGGTATTTGGATACTTGCAGAGACAAAGTGATGTGAAACGTGGAGGTCTTTACAGAGGAGTTAAAGCCTTTAGTGTTTGTAGAAAGCCCTGTGGTCCCAGTAAAGCTCCCTGGTTCCTTTGCTTGCTTTGCTTTTTAAACAGAGCCTTTGCGTGGGCTAATGCTTGATGTGCAGGGGGGGTCTGCCAGGAGAGAGGTGGTGGGGAGATGGATAGGAGAACCTCCCAGCTCATGACAGGGCACAGAATTGCCTTTTTAGACTAAAATAGTGTTCCTGAAGCCTATTATAGTATTTTTTAGCTCTTGTGAAATATATGGATACTTATTAGTAAATTACAAGGCTACGAAGCCAGTAAACCTGTTGGTTCTTCTGAATCAAATGTGCTTGATGCTCAGATGAGTTTGTATCTGAGACTTAAATGGCAGCAGCACTCACTAACTTCAGAACAGCTCTGTGTATACACCTGTGTTGTGTAGACTCTACTTCTTAAAAGGGAAAGGATTCAATAGTGTTTTTTGTTGGGGATTAACTATTTTTTTTTAATCAGTGAAGCATTTCCTGACCTGTTTGCAACAGCAAGGCAGGATGTTTGTTGAACTCACACGTATGTGCAAGTGTTAGGTGGCTCTCCCTGCTTTGCCAGCACCTCAGTGAGTGTTGTGTCAGCCCAAACAACTGCTAAATGGCAGTGCTGCAAGTGATTCTGCTGGGAAACTGTAGAGAGTAGCATCTTCTGCCATGTAAGCTTGAGGGCTGTTTGCATTGCCTTTGAAGTATTCTGTACCTTTTAAAGGTGAGGAGAGGAAGATGTGAATAGCCATGAGTGTGCACAGTTGTAGCATTGACAGCTGAATGCCACATCTTTTTCTCTCCATCAAAGTCTGGGTTACACTGACCCTGATTATGAATGAAGTCTAATGCTGATACGAGATTTGAAGCCCACCCTTCTGTGTGCAAAAATGTCAGCCTAAACTCTGGTTGAAGCCATGCAAACTTGACCAGGATCGTCTTTTAATAGAGAAATCGTACTACAAAATACATCTGTTCCCATTAGTTCTAAGAAATGCCTTGTGGCAATTAAAGCAATTGCTTGCTTAGAAAATAATACCAGGAAATATCTAGCAGGTTTTTACTGTTTTTTCCCTCCTAGATATATGCTGTGTTAAAGAGAAGGATCAGCAATCCATCAGTAGTACATAAATTAAGAAGTCCCTTGGTGGCTGACTTAATAATTTTAGTAGTACGTATTAGCCGAAGGAGAAGTGGGAAGCAGCATGGACATGAACTGTGTGGCTGCCTTGCTGTAAGGCTGTCAGGCAGTGCTTATTTATGAATCTTGCAGACTGAAAGAAGCCCTGATAAGATTACCATGACATGACAAATGCCAGCTATAAATAGATGTTTGATTTCCTGCTCATCTCTCCTTTCTCCTCCGCTGTGGTGTGACAGCCTGCCAGGGCTGTGCCGCACCCCCAGGTGAAGGTCAGGCCTTCTGCTATAGTTCTGAGCATCATGCAAAGCTCTCCTGTTAGTATGTGGTCCCCATTCTAACCTCTCTGCAGATTCCCCCGATTATCCCAAATCACTTTCACATGGAGCTGAGGTTAAGCTTTATTTCTCTTGGCTTGTCCCTTCTGTAGCAGACACTTCCTCTTCACTCTGAAAGGACAAAGCGATGTTCAGCTGCCTGGGACTGCGCCCAGCATTTGATTTATACATTATTTAATTTCCTCTGGAAAATTGGAACCAGAACTTTAGGAGTGGAAGTCAGTCCTTTTCATTTGTTTAAGGATCTTTTAGGGCTAATATAATCATCGATAGTAGATGTCAGCATGATTAGGGTGACTTAAGGTAAAGTAAAGAAAATGGAATACTGGGAGAAATTCCTTCCTAGCGAAGAGGGTGCCAAGCTTTACAGCCATGCACAACATCTGTGGCTCGTGAGTTGTGGCATTAAAAAATGAAAATGGGAATTCATCAGCTTTTTGGGTGACCCGTTGAAGACACCTGCCTCCCTTGCTGCTCAGCAGGCTGGGGCAGGAGAGGTTTGCACCCTTTGTGTGACATTCCCAGTCGTCTCTTGGACTGTGACGCGCTCTGCAACTGGATTCAAGCAAGGAACTAATTCTGCAGGAATTCTTCAGTGAGCCCAGAGGTTTCCATTTGGGCTGACTCTGCACTCATTCCTGCAATTAGCTCTGCACATGCCGTGGAGTGACTGCCAAGGCAGTTTGAGAATTTCTCATGCAGGAGAGTCAGGAAATTAAAAATTAACTCTGGAAAGGACATCGGATAAGATTTGGCAGTGTGGGTTGGATGCTGTGTCCACTGAGGGGTGGAAGGTCCTCCTCTTACCAAAAAACTAGGAAGTATAAAGATTGCAGTATGTCTTTGGTGGCATTGTGAGTGACCCACAGCTGAGGGAGGTGTGGGAAGGGGGGAGGCCTGTGGCATGCACGGCCTTATGAATGCAATATGATTTACTTGTGGCCTTAAATTTAGAGAAGCAGCTTTTAATGACGTAGAGCCAGAGTCCCACAGTGTTTCAGGGCTCTGTGGGGCTGCAGCAGCTCTTCCTGATGTGGTTATGTGGGGGGGGGGGGAAAGCCTTGAGTGCTGCAGTGTGGCTGTGCTGCTGTGCCCATTGCCAAGTCTCTCCGAGCTACAGGATTTGGTTTTTAAGTCATTACAGCACTTGATAAGGAGGAAATGCACATTGCAGCAGGAGGGAGGCTGTCTGAATCGTAGCTGTGCTGTGCAGCCTGCACTGCCTGATGCAGCCTGGGAACTCCCAGATGAGGCACTGCATATATTCCCTCTGGGCAAAACGAAACCCAAAGAGAAGCACCTTCAGCAGTTTGGGCTGCTGAGGTAAGCAACAGTTGTGTAGTGAAAGGAAGCAATGAAGTCCACCTTCCCTGGGACATTTCATGCCTTTAAAACTTGCATATACCATACAGAGCAAATGATTGATATCACACTGTCTTCCAGAAACCATAACAGGTATTAACTTTGATATTAAGTAGAAAATGTTGAGAAGATCTGATCTTCACAGTACTGAATAATTAAAAAGTGGAGAGAAAATGCCCCATAGCAGGAGGCATTTCCTACAGGAAACCTCATGGTGCCTTCAGGCTGTATCTGTCTATGTGCCCTCAGGAGCACTTCAGCTGCACAGGCCAGTCCTGTTGCTGGTTGCACTAACATTCCTTAATGGCTTTGGAGGGGGGGTTTAGGTCTGTTATAGTTGACCTTTCTCAGCTTGCTCTTGGGGCATTCTCTGTTGTGCCACAGCTATAGAAGCTCCTTCAGGCATCCTTCCCCCCTCCCTTTGATCTCAGGCTCTTCTGTGATGTTAGATGCTATCCTAGCCAATCTTCCTGGTGCCAGCAAAGGTGGGAGACACCTGGCACTGCCTCATTGACTGTGAAAACAGTGATAGTGTATGTGACAGCCTTGCTCAAAGTGAAGCACCTACCTAACAGCTGTGCTTACTGTCGCCTCCCTCTGCCACTGCTGGGACAAGGGGGATGCCTCTCTGCAGGCCTTGGCTGGCCTGAGGGGCTTCCTGTGGGCTTGCAGATGTGTGCCTCCTGTGCAGAGGGGCCACAACTGCTCTGCTTTGATGCAAGCACCGAAAGCAAGGGCTAGAAGGGAACGTTGAATCTAGAGCACTTCAGCCAAGGAGAACAAATGTCACAGAGCTCTAGGAGGATCCTCGTGACTGAACACTATTCGTCATAAATTTCATCAATTTCTGGCCTTAAATTATTTATCGGCCTAGTCTGCAACTGTTTGGAAGTTCCAATATTGTTAATGTTAAAAAGCAAGCTGCATACAGCCTGGAGGAAAGAGAAGGGAAACTCCTCTGCTGCCTCCTATGCATCCTTACAGAAAAGTGGAGCATAAATTTTAAATGTAAACCATCTTTGTTAAATGGGGAGAAATGCAAATGACCCATTGTCTACATCTTCATGGTACTGGAGATTTGCATTACATTGTCTTGCCTAGACAAGGAGGGAAGGGGAAGAAACCCAAGAGACCAAGGAGATTTTTGCAATAATTTATCACAAACTGAGAAGGAATTTTCAAGTATGGAAGAGAAGAAAGGTTCAGCCATTACTCTTAAGTTTTGGTGTGCTTTAAACCCACCTTCTGCTGGAATCTCATCCTCACCCTGCCTTCAGAGCCTTCCTCCCTTGCCTGCCTTCCTGTCTGCATCCTTATTGAGCCAATTCAGGGTGCTAAAGCAGCAGAAATGATTCTGTTCTCTGTCACTGGGTTAGCTTTCTGCTGGTTAGCCCTTGGAACAGGCTCATCATGAAGCCAGATCACAAAGAGGTGGTGAGCAACTGACTGTTGGGAAGCACAGCTCATGCTGTCATGTCTGTCTTACTGCTATGTTATTGGATTTGTACTCAAAATACTGCCCTTACCTAAATCCTTAAGTAATGGTTGGGACACCATTTCTCTTGTTCCATATAGTTACACCATTCATTGGTTTTTCTTGCTATAATTACTTTTCTTGCAGAAGCAAAACTTGCATTCAAACTTACTTTTAAGTTCTTTACCAGGCTTTTTACTTCCCCCTTTAGGAGTAATAAGCAGAGGCATCTAGCTGTGGCTAACAGCATTGCTCTCTAGGCCTGACTGTCTTCCCAGCCATATCCTGCCTCCCTGGAATACAGGCATGCAGTAGCCCTCCTCCCTGCTTTGTCTGGGAAACATGAGCAGCTGGCTACCATGGGAAGCTCCAAGAGGTAAACTTAGAAACAGTCTGAAATTCCTCTAGCGTTCTAGCACGGAAATAGATACTCCACAGGAGACATCTCACACCTTCCAGGAATGGAGAACCCAATAAATAAGGGCAGGAGAGCTTCCACTGAGGACATTATTCATGTTGCAGCCCAAGACCCTACACAGCAAATGTCTTTCCTCACTCCCTGCCTCGACTCAGGAGGTGTATGCACGTGTAAATAGCCATACAGAGAGCCAGAAAGTATACATCTCTCTTATTCTCATAGGATTTGTGTGCTTTCTGTCCAAACTGATAGAAACAATAAGCCTTCAGAAGATTTGCTGGACTGTCTGGCCGTTATATTTAACTGAGTTTGATTGCTTTTGCTATATTGTGTTCTGGTATCTCATCCATAGGTAACTACAAGAACAGTTGGCATGAACCTGCTGTGCAAGGTTCAAATCAGAGACAATCTTTGCCACAGCTCCAAAGAGAGGATGAAAAGGAGAGTTTTAAGAAAAAAAATGTTTTTGTTTTTCCTTTTTGCTGTGTGGATTCAGAAGTTTAGGGCTTTAGCAATCCTTAAATGGTGATAGAGTGTAATGGAAGTGCTGCTGGAGCTGGTAGGACTTGACAGACAGTTCTAGACTGTGCTCTATTGATGAATAAAAGAAGTGTTTTTAGGGAAGGCAGGCACCTCCCCTAATTGCTTTAGCAGAATCTCTTTTATTTGCTTTCCTTTGATAGGAGTCTGAGGCCTCTGCTGCTCTCCCAGGTTAAACTTGACAAAGGAATTACTGCTTTGAGAAGCAAAGGCATGAATTCTTGTTCAGCATGAGCAATATGGAATATGCTGAAGGTATCACCCAGCCTCCCCTGTCTGCTCAAAATCTGACAATAAAGCAAGCAAACACAACTGCTTAACACCTACACTAGAATAGATTTCATGAGGTAGAAGCTGCCAAATCTGTTTTGTAGTTTTTCTTTTGTTTTACTTTTCTAGAGACAAACTCATGACAGCCACAGCTGGTGATGTCTTCTACCTCTGCTAGTTTTCACTTTTCAGTTGCACAATTCCATCTCTCTTGCTAGCAGCACCCAGCAGAATAGCCTTGGCTCTGTGTGCAGCTCCTCTGCAGGAGCAGCAGCCTCTGAGCGAGAACACAGCATGTTCTTAATTACCTTTAATTAAAACGACTGCGTGCACACACACACACACACACGTACCTATAGAAAGACTCTGTTTGTCTAGTGGCTTGGCTTCCTTTTCCTCATTGAAGGGAAGAAGTTAAGCTTTCTCATTAAATGTTTATATAGAAATGAAATAATTCTGAGGTTAACCAGAAATGCAGCTTAATCTTGTAGAGAAACCTGGGAGCTTTAGTTATTTATTTATTTGGGGCTGGTTGTTGGTTGGTTGTTTGTTTTCTTTCAGTTGCACAAATATAGCTGAAACTTGAAGTTGGCAGACAGAGCTGTTAAAAAATATTTAGTCCCAGCGTGTAGGAACTGGTTTGGTTACGGAATTCCTTTGTGAGAGGTGCAGCTATGGCATGGCTCTGCCGGAGCGATGGGAGCCGTATCAGTGGAGAGCCTTTTGGGAAAGAGCTCCATTTGGGGCTTGTAGTTACACAAGTGCAATGGGAATTGATGTGTTTTATATATTGCTTGGAAGGATAGCACATCCAGTAATGTTTGTTAAGAGAGTGGAAAGAAGCAGCAAGCAAGCTTGCAGATGGAGTCAAAGCTTGGCTCTGTTAGAACATGTCAGGATGAGCAGAGGTATGTGTGATGACACTGAGCATGTACCACTGAAGGCTCTGCTGGAGTCTCTTCAGCTGTCGTCATGTGCTCTAGTTATGATACATATGCTTAATTTTGGCTACATACCTCATCTCTCCCTTCTCTCCTCTGTGTGTGTCTGAGCTTTATACAATAATAAGAGCTCCTGATCCATGTGATGCTGTCTGCTGCCCAGACACAACCTGTGCTCAGCTTTGGGTACTGTAGGAGCAATTCAGTGTAGCATTTGATGGTCACTGCTCTTCCATCAGTTGTTGCCATGCTGCTATGGTCCTACAAGAGCAACCAGCCAGTTGTCTGGCCAGGCTCTGTGGCACCAGCTGACTGCAGCAAGCAGACAAGGCGAATCTGAAGCCTGGCTCTCCTGGGGGCAAAAGGAGGAGTCAGTGTCTGCTACAGCCCCCCAGGGCAGCTGTGGGCACCATGGAAAGCACTGGGTAGGAGCCATTGTCCTGGTCAGATCAGGGGTATTCAAGTGGCACAACCCCTTTGTGCCCCTGTGCAGCACCTCAGGGAAGCTGTGGACAGCCAGCTTCATGGTTATGTGCACGTCAAGCTGCAAAATTAATCAAATAAGCAAACTGTGGATGAAATAGTGAAGATTTGGGCCAGTCTGTTCTGAAGTAAGGTCACTTACAGACATCAGGCAGAGCTTTGTACAACCTGGTCTAGTGGAAGGTTTTTCCTGCCAATGGCAAGGGAGTTGGAACAAGATGATTTTTAAGGTCCCTTCCAACCCAAGCCATTCTGGGATTGTATGATTCTTTCATGAAAGGAGCTGGGTTTGTTCAATTGCATTTCCTTAACAACTTCTCATATAAGAGATCAGGAATAGCAGAAAGTGTTTGCTCAGCCTGGTCAGAGGCATGAGATACACGTAATATCTGTCCTTTGTATTTAAGAAAGGTGCTGCTTCATCACTAGAGTCTCCTAAATAAGATTTGAGATGGTCTGTAAGGTTTTTTTTCTTATCCGAGGAGAGAAAAAGGGATGTTATCTTCTATTTTCCTTTATTATGTGTTTAATGCATGAAACAGGGAAGTTGAAACGAGAGAAGTACAAAATTGAGATCTTTTCATTGAGACCTCTACAACTCACCAGTTAAAAGCCTCTCAGCTGAGCTCGTTTTAAAGAAAAAAAGGTATTGGTGATATCATAAAGTAGTATTTTATCTCTAAAAGCAGTATGTTGTACAGAAGCATTTTCTAGCCCAACCAGCGTTGTGCTGTGGCATCTGATCTGCTCCAGCCAGACCCCATGTACATCAGCAGCATGGGATGGAACGCAGGGTGCACAGCATTTCATGAGCTGATCCAGCAGCTCTGCTTCTGCAGGAGGAGGTGTCCCACATACTGTGCTCTCCACGTCTCCCATGCTTGGCTGGTGCTTGTGGAAGTCCCCTGTGAGCCTATCTCAATATCCCAGTGGCAAGCTAACACACTTCATTTTTTTTCCCCCCAGATTTAGTTTTCTGATGGTCTGGTGCATTGAAACAGGGAATGAAAGGAAAGGGCCAGAGCCAGCACAAGAGAGGGGTGGGAGCTCGCAGCGGGCAGCCAGTGGTGCCTACACAAAGGAGAAGGGGGAAAGAGGGGCTGCAGCAGCCCACCCTTGGAGCAGGAGTGACCTGCTGGGGTGGCAAAGACCTGAAGGTATTGATGGTCTCTGCCCAGCCACTGAGGCAGCTACCCATCCCTTGTTAGGAAGTTGTGCACCGCTGGAGATGCCACGAAGTGAGGCATTTGTGTTGGTTTTTAGAATAGAGTCAGCAGCCTTTCCCTGCTACTCCCTCTCACCCTCTGCCTACGGTGCATCTTCTGCTGATTTGTGTGCTGTTCTCACTTTGCAAAGCCAACCATCCCAACCTGGCTCCGGAGAGCCTTCCTGCTTCCCCAGTTTTGTGGGGATATGGCTCTTGCCCTCCACAGAGCAGCCTCTGACTCTGGGGTAAGAGGCGTGGGTAGGAATTTGCCTGAGTGAGAAACAAATGTCCTGACCCAGGAGTTATTCATGTCTCTTTAAAATGCCATGTATGAAGCTTTTATCTCTCCCGAAGAGAGTGGGAAAGGGAACTCCCCAGAGGCAGACAGAGGCCTCCTTTGAGCTGCCTGGCAGGCGGCACGGCATGGGCGCAGGCTTGCAGGTAGTGCTCCTCCAGGAAGCACCACAATTTGCCCTATTCACAAACCACAGGCTCCTATTCTGTGTCCAGGCTCCTAATCCCTCTTACACACAAGCCCTTGCAGCTTTAACTGGCAGGGTGGAAGAGCCAGTTAAAAAGGGAAGGAAAAAGGAAAATGAAACACAATGTGGAGGCAGCCAGTGGCTCCCAGTTCCTGGGCACACAAAGGAGCCCAGCTGCAGCCCAATTAAACCTCACAGTCACAGGTGTTCCCCACAGACACTGCACCAACAAAACCAGTGTCTTGGAAATACCTACAGCTTTGGCACAGAATCTCAGTTCTTTTTACCTCTAAAAATGGGGGGGGGGGAGGATTCTTTAAAGCTATTTAGAGTGCTTTAAATACAAAGAAGCTGAAAAGAACTTTGAGTTCACTGGAAAGAATTGGTGCTTAGTGCCAGAATGGGGGAGAATCAAGCTGAATCAGCCAGTGTGACCAGTAGTTTGGGGACAAGGATGAGTTATGCTGAATGCCATTATTCAGGGGATAGTAACTGGCACTGGGCATTTTATGTTGATGGTTGTGAAAAGAGGAGGCAAGGAAGGACTAGGTGTAAATCCATTTCTTTCTGGGACTCATCATAGTTTGCATCAGAGCTGTGAGCTTGTGTGTGGCTTTGCTTATTACTGATCATTGTGTGTGTGTGTGTGGTTCAGGTGGCATTCTCTACTTCTTTCGTCCCAGGAAGGCTTGATACAGTCTCCTTTCTGACTTTGAAGTGGGATTCTAAATTAGTTGTTTATTTTCTGATCCTAAAGCACTCATTCAGATGATAAATCAATCCTTTAAAAAATGGTAATCTGCTTCTAACACATGAATTCAGAGTTATTTCCATGCTAGGAGAGGACTGCAGACAGCAGACTAATGCGGAGGTCAGTCATTTCCTCTCACTCCATTGAAAGTGAGAATTGTGTTTGCTAGAACTTTCATTTATAGTCAAACTAGGGAATGTTCTGGTACTCAGAGATGCAGCAGTATCCAGCCACCCCTGGCTGGCTGTTCCTCTCTGCAGTAACACCCCACACCTCAGTAGTTATTGCTTAATTACCTGGTGCTGCTGTTGTTTGTGACAATCACTTAATGTCTTTACTGCTTTACCAGTCCATGATGAAAATCACCCTGTGTTCAGGTGCAGTCAGGAAGAGCTGTTTGCTCCTTCAGCACACAAGCTGCAATGTTGCCTTCGCAGCAGGACTAGGACAACAATTGTTCCTGTTCCTCACAGCACACAGAAAGGGAAAAGACTGCACTTTTCTACACTTTTCTTTGGTCTGCTTTTTGGGCTTTTTTTACACTGAAAAGGTTACAATGGTGATTTCTTGGATTTGTACTCTAAAATGGTTCAGAATTGTCTTTAAGCTGGCAGATAAGTAATGTTGGTTCACACATCCATTGACAGAGGCAGGCAGAGGCTATGCATGCTGATAAATGCAATGGAGAGAAAAGAAAATCAGTCAGGCTTCAAATTCACAAGTCTATGATCTAAATTAGATATTTTCACTCAGAGAAAATATTGGAGGCAGTCTGGCCAATTTTCTGAGGAAAATAATCTCAGCATTAATCTGATGGCAAATACTGTTGTGTAGGGAAGGAAGTGCAAGCAAGCCAGAAGTGCTGCTCTGCCATGGCAGGACTCCCTGCATGCCTTGCAGAGCTGCCCAGCAGCAGGAGGATAGAGCAGAGCTAGTGAAGACAACACAGCAGATGGCCTGAGGGATGGGCAAGCTCTGCAGGAGCAGGGACTGAACCATTGAGGACTCTTCAGCTTGCAGAGACTCTACTGGGAGGGGATGAGATAAAACTGTAAAACCATCAGTGATACAGAGAAGGTGAACAGGGAACAACAGATGAATCACTGTTCTCCTAACACAGGGAGCTAGGAGGCATTGGCTTGGATTACGAGAAACCAAAGTGCTTTTCTGTACCATGCACAGTTAGACTGTGGCACTCATTGCAGGATGATACTGTGGAGGCCAAAAGGAGAAGAGATTTAAGAAAGTCATTTGACAGATTGATTGAGGATAGGTCTGTTGCAGGGTTTGAAAACATAATCTAGATGCAGCCTCTGGTTCTGGAGTGCTGCTAAGCCTGGGAAGGGTGTCTACCTTGCTGCAAAGGTGCTGTTGTTCTTCCTTTATTGTCAGTTAGCCCCTTCCACTGCCTTCCCTCCTTAGCTCACCTGTTAGTTTTTAATCTAAGCGGAAATGGCTTTTGAAAACCCTTCAGTTACTTGGTCTGGAAAGAACTATCCTAACATGACTGTGACAAGAAGTATCAATGAAGAACCAGTTGACCTTAGGCCAGCAATGCAGGACGTTTCACCAGAGGAGTTCACTCTCGTTCCCCCGTGAGTGCATCACTGCATCAGCACTTGTGTTTGCTTTCCACGAGGGATTTAGCTTCCCTAGCTGGGGAGAAGGCTTGGGAGCACCTTTTTTTTTTTTTTTTTTTAAAGTTTGCATACTTGAGTGAAGAAAAATAATCAAACTTGCCTTGTTGAGTCTCTTACCTCAGAAACCTGATACTCTGGGTTAGCCCAGGAATGGAAACAACAGCATGTGACTTCTGGGACCAGAAGGCCCAAATTTTAAACACTATGCCATAGTGTCTGCTGTTTATTGCTCAATAGTATGTAAACCATTTAGTCCACAAAAATTCTGAGAGCAGCCAGGAAAAGAGAGAACAATAACTCATGCCTTAAAGTTCTTTCCTCTTCTCTTAAAAGCAACTGAAATGCTTCTGGGAAGCCAAAAAAAGACAACACACAAAAAAACCCCACCCAAAACAAACCAAAAAATCCCAGTTTTCTGGTGCTTGCTTGTGTCTAGTAATTCTCAGTTTTCACAGAATTTATGGTTCAGTCTTTCTGAATTAGAACACAAAAACCCTTTGGAGCTTAATTATCTTACTCTTGGTAGAGGATAGAGAGTGGGTGAAAGCATCATCAGAAGTATCAGCTTCTGGGCAAACTCCTGCTAAGTGCATCAGTGTACAGATGAAACAGGAAGAAATAAGACTGGCAGTAGTGTTCCTCCTTTTTTGGGTCTGCCAACTTGACAGCCTTTCCTTCAGCTTCTCTTTCAGTAAAGTATGTCAGTTCCTAGGAAGTGAACATCTTGTGTTGTAGTGATACCCTGCTTCATCACTGTGATGGTGTAGATCAGCCATGTTCTCTGAGCAGAGCAGGAAGGGTAAAACCTGCTGTGCTGCATTCTGGGTTTTCTTAACAATGCCTCTGAAAACCCTCAGAATTCTGTTCCTCTTCATTCTGTTGAAAACATGCCTTAGTGCAGAATTTACCAGGGAGAGATGGACCCCTCCTCCCAAGGCCAACACACATTTAGAGTCCAGGGTGCTTAGGATCTGTTTTTCCATCAACAATCTTCTTTCTTTTGAAGGATTTCTGGGTTTGATGTTAGGCAGGGGTGGGAGGGGATCTTTCATCTGCTGTGGGATTTTTGTTTCTTTTTTTTCTTGTTCTTTAGGTAGCTTTACATTTGTGTTAAACAGGGAAATAGTCACATTGTCTACTTAGAGAAAAACCTGAAGGGAAGGACCACAATCCCTCTGTTAACTTCCTAGACTATCTATTCCTTATCTCCACAAGAAGCTGGTGCACTCCATCCCAGCTGTGCTTCCACCTTAAACTGTATCTGAAGTCCTGAAGAGCATTAAAATGCATAACAGCAGTGTTTAGCTTCACTCCTCATTAGAGCAGCACAGAACTAATAGTAATATTGTTGTTACTTGACAAAGCCATCTAAATCCATGCATGTTTTCCTGTGAAAGCTTCCTAAACATGCTGCTAAATCCTCTAAAAAGCTACTAAAGGGCTTTGGCAGCCATTAGCGCAGCATAAGCAGGGGAACTCTTTTCAGTAAGTGAACAAACAGAGAAAATATGCTGAATAGCTGGACAAATGTGTTTCAGCTGGCTCTTTCATTGACAGATATAAGGGAGCAGTCAATATCAATCACTGTTTTCCCTGTTGCACTGGAAATCACAATATCTCTTTTCATTCCGCGAGCTCTTTTCAGCACAGCAATGTGTCTTTGGAGTGACACTGGCATCAGGCTGTTTCCGCTGTCTGAAGGCCAGAGAGCTTAAAAACACATTGCAGGGGAGGAGACCTTAGCCCTCCTCCCCTTCCACACACCCCTCTCCTTCTAGCCTTCCTTTCTGAATTAATTGTTTTTACTTCTTTCCCAGCATAAAGCTGAGAAAGGAAAGTGCCCACAGAGCCTGGGAATAGCTGCTCCTGAGCTTTGGGGACAGGAAAATGTGTCGCTGGCTGTTGGGGTTTTGATTTCTCAGGTGCAGCAGGGAGTTGAACACAGGTAATGTGATTATCGGGTTAACTGGCAACATGCTGTACTATGAAATGCAATGTTCCTGTGGTTTGAATTTGGAACTGTATCCTGTTTCTTGCCTGTCCTGATAATCCACAACCTCATTTATTAAAGAAAAAAGAGTTGGAGAAGCTCTGTCCTTGTCAGCAGTTGGCATTTGGAGTGTGCTGATATTCTTGTGTTCACATCCTTCCCTTCAAGTAATCTATTTAATAATGGTGATGGTTCTGTTGTTTCTTTGCAGATCACAGCAGTCTGCAGAGAAGCAGCCCTCCTAGCTCTTCAGGAAGATATAGAAGCCAGAGCCATCCTGGGACGGCACTTTCGGGACGCGCTGGCTGTCGTCACCCCGAGGATTCCTGACTCCTTACTCCAGTTCTATGCAGATTACCAGCGGCAGAGTGGCCTGCACGCACTCTGAAAGGCAAAGGAGCACACAGCCTCCTGCCTTCCTGGGCTGAACAGCAGATTCCCTTTGGAAAGCTCTCAAAAGCCGAAGAGTTTTATGCTGTGAGCGAGTAGAGTGTGCAGAGTTCATTGCAGTGTGGAGCTGTCCTAATAGATTGCTGTGTGGAAGCTCTGAGTGTAGCCGGTGCCATCTAAAGCTTTGCATTTTACACTTGCAGTGGTATAATCTGCATTGTAGAGGTGATAGGTTTGCTGGGTTAAGTCAATTTATCTGACTAGATGTCTGTGTGTCAAAAAATAATGATCAAATCCTGAATTTCTGGTGGATTCTTGGCCCTTAAGAGAGTAGCAGCAAGTGTCATTGCTGTCTTCATTCGTTCCTTCCTCAAGCACAGTTCAGTCCCAGGGAGCTGCCACTGAGGAGTGGCCTTGCTGCAGAAACTGCTGAAAATGATGCTGAATCTTTGATTGATGATCTCCAGAAAAGCTGCCAAACAAGCTTGCCAAACATCCAGCTTCCCAAGATAAAGCTGAGGTGTCTTGATGGATTACAGGGAAACGCTTCCCTTTGGTCTGAAACAATTCCTTTTTACACATCCTGGGAAGTGGGCACGGTCAGAATTGTCCATCCCTTGGCTACCCTGAAACCACTGCTGGGCATCAGCAGAACATTGGTGTTGGTTGATTGTTTCCATCAAATAAATAGGAATGTTGATTGGGAATTGAAAGCTGGCCACTGAAAATCCTAATGAATCCTAATTAATGGATGAGAAGACCTCCTTGCAAAAACTGTTGTAAATGAACACAAAATAGCTCAGGGACAGATAGAATCTTTTCACCCTGTTTCTTTGTTGTATCATCTCTTGAGACTATGAGCAGTCCTTGTGCTCCTTGTGGGCTCCCTGCTCCTATGCTCAGTAGGAAACCCAGCTCAGCAAACTCTTTTTCAGCTTTTCCCCACAACAGAAAGCCTGAGCTTTTCTATTCCAGATGTGGAAAAGAGAGGGAAAGGGAAAGCAAAACCAATACGAACTTTAAAAAAAATATTAAAAACAAAATGTGACAAAAACCTGAATTTCAGTGGGGAATTCTGTGTTTTCTTGGCATTTTGCAGGAAAGTGGAAGAATTTCCAAGTTAAAGTTTTAGTCAAATCCTACTTTCACCTGTTGGAGTAAACCAGAAATATCATTCCAGGCTCTGTGTAGGGTTCTTGTTTGGATTTGTTTATTGATGGTTCTGAAGACTTTTTGTGGTTGCAGTCATGATATATGTATTCATGAGAGAGGAATAACTATTGAGACATACCATTTTATGAGAAATTTGTCTATGTCTTAAGAGATTTCTGCTGTATTTTTTATGCTATCACTCTGAAATTTAAACTGTAATCTCTTGGCTTTGGCTATGTTTTTTTCTCTCTTAGTACACAGTTTGCAGCCTTTAAACAGAAATCCACTATTTTGAAACTATACCTTTTCTACTGCTTTTATTCTAACTTCACGTTGCAATTAGTATTTAGTTTTACTATCACTGAAAAGGACTAGAGGATGAGGAAAAGCAGGTCAGTTACTTAGTTCATCTGATACATGTGCAGATTTTTCCTTTATTTCCCACTGTTTGACTCTTTAGTAGCACAACAGAGGAAATTCAGAAAATCGTAAACTGGGAAAGTTGCCTTGGGGATTACGATTGCATTTGAAACTAATTTGTTTTTCTTTCTGAATTCTGTGTACTCCAGCCTGAAGCTGAGGATGTGAACCATTTATCATAACCATGACATTTTTGATGTTTCCAGCAATGAAATGCCATGCTGTTATCCCCTGGCACTTTCCTCCAGCGTGTGCTCCTGAAGGGAGGAGAGAGAGACTATACTCTCTGCTGTCTGGGCAGGTTTTACTGCCAAAACCGAGTTCTATTTCTAGTTCTGTGTCCTAACAATAACACTACCTGCTGCTCCAGAGGAGTAGCAGAACTAGGTGGTCATTCAGGTGGCACAAACCTGAACTGAGGAATGGAGAGAGAGGCACACAGGAGCTGGCTGCTCTTTCTGTACATGGACTCCTGGTGCCATCAGAGAGAGTTCTGCACACTGAGTTTTAGGACCTGAAGAGAGAATGTTAGTCTGTGACTGCTGTTTGTGCATTGAGGAAAAAAACCACATCCTTGAAAACATTTGTCCTCTCATCCACGTGGTACCACCTTTATCCACATGGTGCAAATCTCCTGATGCGTCCCTGCGTGCCTGAAGGGATTGGAAAGGTAGGAAGCTCCCCTTTTTATTGTTGGGTTTGTGAACTTGGTTTTCTTTAGAAAGTAAGATGCTCTTGAAAAAAAAGAAGTTACATCAAATTTCTGAAGTCACTATGAAGGTTTGTGTTGCTCCCAAATACTCTGTTTGGAAAAATTGCCTACTTTGTTGCCACTCAGAATCCTACTGTATCCCAAGCCACAGATAAATAGAGATTTAAGGAAGGGAGTGATTATTCCTTTTCTCCTTCTGAGTGACAGATCTCTGTTATCAGGAACTAGCAACTTGAAACCCTCTGGAAAATAACCAAATCCTCAGTTTTGTTCAGAGTACCTAGCAACATCATCCTTTCCTCACGCACTCCGGTGAGCACTTGGGCACCCTCAGCCTCCGCGTGGAGCTGACTGCTGAGGGCACTGCAGGGCAGAGCACGTCCAAGGTGTCTGCTGTTAGCCTGCCATTTAGCAGGGTGCTTTGGATGGAGAGCTGAGCCTTTCCCAGTGTGTGTTACTGAACACACTGTGCCTTGGCACCAGCTCAGGGTGCTTGCAGTGCGAGGCCGTATGAGCCTGAACACCTCCACACTTCAGAGTGAATCAAAGATAGAGACCTCCTTTCTTCTGCTGGGCTAGTCACATTCATTGTTCTGTGGATGTTTCTGTGAAATTTAATTTCAGCAAAACAATAGAGGCTCAGTGAATAGAGGAGAAGGCATCTGAGAAGCTCTCTCTCTCATCCTCTCTTTAACTGCTGAAGTGGCTCCTAGACTTGCTTCTGTACAGTCTTTAGAAATACAGCCTTTTTCTGCCTGCCATTATCTTTTGGAGCCAGTTTTTGGCCCAAATACTGCTTGACTTGCAGATTTGTTAACATTAAATCAGCTTTTCAATGTTTCAGGCACATTTTGTTTAAATACCAAGTCTAACTTTTTCCTCCAATAACAACGTCTTGCAAAATGGCATCAAATGTCTCTTGACAGCTTTGCCAGAAATGACCAGGAGAATATTTATGATCAAAATGCAAAAATGTCTTCACTTCACTTGAAAAAAGTTCAGTCCTGTGTTCTCCCTAATGCATAAACCAGATTTTCACTGCAAGGACGATATACAGTTCTTAATCCTGGAGAAAAAGCATGAAGTTGATGGTAGATCATTTTCCCGAAGTCGCTGGGTAAGAACAGAGCTTTAGCTTTACTGAGTTCAGGTGTGAGGACAAACTTTGGGGACAGCATAAGGATAATTTGCAAAGATGGTTATTCAACATCATTGGACTTAGACTTGTCAGCTCTTTCAAATACTGCATCCTTAAAGTTGATTTTTCTGGTTTGTGTATGCTGGCTCCTTCCTTTTGGTTTCTTTACTGGTTTTAAATGTCAAAGTGTGATTCTTCTCCTTCTGAAACTGGGCACGTGCCAAACATAATGCTGCTAGAGCTGAGCATCAGTCAGTGCTGTGGGAAGGCTGCCTGGGGATGATGTTTCCCTGTGAAGCAGGCGTCAGACTCTGTGCTCACAGGATATGGAGAGGGTAAAGAGAAAGCCAAGCCCTAAAGCCTGGTGTTGTGCTGGGTACTGCCCAGGTAGCTGTGACGTTAACTGATGGACACAAAGTCATGGGCAGGAGAACTCTCTCTCTGTATCACAGCAGGCAGCTGCAAGAGGATGACCTTTCAGGTTTGGGTTGTTTCTGGCTCACCCAGAGAAAGCAATAGATTTTTGGTGAAACAGTATGACCAGTACTAGAAAAGCAAATGTCCAGGGGCTGTGGGAGCTCAATATTTAGTGCTAGCCAGGAGGGAGCTTAGAAGGAATTGTACTTGGAGACGAAGAGTCATGGCTGTGCCTGGAAGGCAGGCACCCACTGGCAAAACCTTGGCAGAAGCCTCTGGCAGAATTAGTGAAAAGCAGGCATGAAGAACTTGTCTTGCTTCCTGTGTTCACAAACTTGGGACAAAACTGAATGTGCTTCCTTCATATTCCTGTGCCTTGGGATCGTTCCTGGGCTGATGCAGTCAGGGCCATGGATGTGGCTTGCAGTGGGAGCTGCTTACAAACTCACCTTTGCCTCAAGGCTGCTCCTGACCTGTGGAGTGGGCAAGGCTGCTGCCAGCCACCACTGGCAAAGCTATCCTGTAAGGAGAGACAGGGGGAAGGAGGGTGGGTGATGGGGGCATTTCAGCTACTCCAAAGTGGCATATTGGCCACCAGACACAGGAGCCAGATGACCTATGTGAAGGAGTTTTGTAGCTGCTCCAAGCTCTGTCTTGAGGTCCTGATCATTGTGGATCTAACCCATGACAGAGTTGTGTTTGGAAAATCAATTTTACATTGTGACTCTTTTGTGTTTGTATTTAATGTTGTTGTTATGGTTGTAGTGAGTTGCAGTATTTTTTATCTATGAACCTCAAAATCTGTTGCTTTTGCTGATGCCTTTGACATAACAGAAAATACTGTGTGTGATCTAATGAGTGCAGTTTGGTAAAGAGCTTTTCCTAGGGAGGAGGTGGAAGGGGCATGCAGAATCACAATTGTATTTAGGCCTGTTTTGAATGGCAGGTTAACATCTGGAAGACAAATATTCCAGCAGAAACCAACTCCTAATCTTGGGGTTTGTGTCTGCTCTTTCTGCAACTGCAAGCTGTTCATTTATTCATCTTTTCTGCAGGAAACTCAGACAAGCCTTTTCTCCAGGGCTTTAGATGGTCTGTGTTTCCATGTTTTAACTGGTGTCATTCTTCCTTGCAGACTTAAATCCAGTGACTCCAGAGTCCTGATAGGAGCTGGAGATGTGTGTTTTCTCTGTTAACTGCTCTGCCAAGGACTGGGCTGCTGAGGGGGAGAGAGCCCTGCTCCGTGTTGGCGTGGCAGGCCTCCAGCAGCAGTGCAGGTGTTGCAAGAGAAGGTAATGGCAACCAGATGACATTCTTTCCCCTTGAACTAGTGCGGAGCCATTGCTCAAACAGATTGAGAATCCTTCCCCAACAAATTTGGGGCTAGCATGTTGATTACATGTGCCTACATAAAACCCTTGGCAATAAAGCTTGCATTGATCTAACTACAAGATCAGGGGAGCGTAATCGCACTGGCTCCCTTGGCAGTCACTGGAGAGATGCTGGAGGATGGTCTGGACAGGGGTTTATCCCAGCTAAGAGCTGGACTGTCTTTCTGGAGGTGCTAAAGGGGGAGCTGATGCCAAGAGAGGCCCCTAGGCACTTGCCTGGAGAAAGTGCCTAGAGGTGGCTGGAAGGAATTGACAACAGTGACTGTCAAAATAACTGAGAAAACATTTTATCAACTTGTGCAAATGTGTCCTGTTTGCACAAAAGGCTCTGGAAATGCTGTTGATCTCTTCCTCTCAGTACCTGTTTGTGTGGCATGGCACTGTGATCTTAACCACACACAGCCGTGGCTTTTTAATCTCCTTTGCTAACACAGAGGAGTTTTCATATCCCTGTTTGATAAAGTAAATGACTTTGCATCAGCAGAGTGTGGAAAGGGCTTTGATAACCTTTAAGGTGAAGCACTTGTCAGCTCTCACTTTATCTCCAGGAATGGGTTATCTGGGCTGTGGAACAGTGAGGTCATGTCTTTCCTCCACAGCACTGGCAAGAGCTTCAAATTTCACAGAGGGGTAGCTGCTTCCATCAAGCCTGCTCTGCTTCATGCCCTTCAAAGCTACCCCCTTTCTCTGTCCCTAGGCTTGAGGGTGTGAAATGTGTCCATTGCATTGCGTGTGAGGTGCTGGTGTTCGGGTTGCTGTCTCAACAGAGAGCTGGTTGGATTTGGTGCAGAAGTGCAGGATGCAGGTAGCAGAGCAGCTGCTGTGTGCTAGTGCAGCCACATGCAGGTGAGCACTGCTGGGGGGGAGCCTGGAGCAGGGGCTGGGGAGGAGCAAAGCCACAGAGTCCTTTTAAAGTGAGTGTCCCAGGAGTCAGCCTGCTGCACTGCCACTGGTCCAAATCTGCAGCTTTGATGCAGAGCTGTTGCCTGCAGAGTGGCTGTGGACATCAAAGATCCCCAAAGCACACAAGTTGTGGCCTATGGGCCTTAAGGAGATTAGCAAACAAACAAATCCTTTAATATGCTGGAATGGTTCCTCCCCACCTAAGTAGGGATTATTCCACCAAACCAGCAAGTGCTACCCTTCTGCCTAGTGTAAAGTCTGCCTTTCAGGTAACTGCTACAGTATTCTTAGGTTAAAAAAGAAAGAAAAAAAGGAAAATTCGGAAGTGTATTGAAAACTTCTGTGTGGATTGCAAGAGAAGCACAGAAATATTCCAGAAACCCTGTGAACATGGAGGTTACTCCAGTGCTGCTAGTTGCGTATGCAGGATGCCACACCAGAAAATGTTATCCTTAAAAGCTGTTTCACAGAACTCACTACCACTTTATGTACAGACAGGTGACAGAGCTCATCCTCCACTTTCTTTTTAGCACTGTGAAAGTTTTGGTTAAGCTGTCTGCTTTCTATCTGAAACATGCAGAAACGACTGGTTACCTTGCTCTGATTCCACTCCCAGGCTTTCATCATCTGTAATTTTGACAAAAAGCTACTTTTGTTAAGATCTAATGCATCATAGTGGCCAGTTACATTCCTACTACAAAAGGGTGTTTTATCTTCCTGAGGGATGAATAGTAATGGGGGATCAGCTGGCAGTGCCAAGGGCCTTGCATACACAACTGGCTGGATACAGCTTTGTTAGGCTCCTTCTGCACTTGACAGAGACAGAAAAGAAGATGGGAGAAGAGCTGCTCCTTACCTGCCTGGCTGTTGGGGAGCTGAATGTTGGGATCACTTAGTCTGCTGCAGGTAAGCACCTGCCCTGGAGCACATGAAGCCCTCACTGATTAAGGATGGTGGGAGAGGAGATAGTGTTTGAAAAGAAACATGTGAATGAAGGAGATGACCCTGAAATGAAACACTGACTGGTTTTAGTGTGGGAAGGTGGGAGATGATGGAGCTGGAAGGAGACAGAAAGTGGGAATACTGATGATAATCAAAGTAGGGGCTGATTTGTGTCATTTTGATGCTGATTTTGGTGTGTGGTGAGCTGAAGGAGGCCACAGTCACTGGGCCACTATGGCAGGAAGTGTCTTGGTGCTAAGCAGAGTGAGTCTGGCTTTGATCTCATTAACCCCATCAGCGCTGGATTAGCAGATGTGTTTCTGGAGCTTGGCTCTTTCAGACACTTGAGGTGTATATGAAGTGCCAGACATTAAGAGTCATACTTTCTTTGGTCTTTGTGTTTTTGGTGGTTTTTTAACATCAAAGACTTAAGTTCTCCTAGGCCAGCCCTGGCTTCTGCATCATTCCCCCTAAGTTTCCCATGCAGCAGGCAGAACACCCTTGCAGTTACTTGCTTTCAGGAGAAAGAAATTCTGACATCTTCCCCCACTCCTCCAAAATGGGCTTTGTTGGCTGGAAAAGATGAGGATTGCAGCAGGGCAGCACGTGAGTCAGCTCTTGGTGTTAGCTGCCTCTGGAGGTGAGACCTCTCTGGAGTCTTTGCCTCCCAAGGTGCAGCAAGCCCTGTGAGTGCAGAGGGGCTTTACAGGCTGCTGCTGTTGGTTTTTCCCCTCCTGGAAGCATTTCATTACAATGTCTTTGAGAGGATTCAACGCAGTTGCAGAAACTTTAGAAGAAAAAGTCAAGACAATCTCTTTTCCTGAATTTTCCATCAGTTTAGTATCAGGTAGTGGTATCCGGAGGGAGGAGGAGGGGAGTGCTGCCATTTTTCTCAAGGAGAAGAAAAGGTGGGGGATTAAAAATCTGGAAAAGTGAAGAGGAAGAGAAATGAGTAGAAAGTAAGAGTGGGAAGTTCTCTTCTTTATTCTAAGTCTGCTCATTGTTTATTTCTAAACTCTACAAGAAAACCAGTGAGATGGAGAAGGAAACCCAACAGCAGCAATAACGAGCTCAAAGGAGTTTGTTTTTATTTGTAGCCCTCAAAAGGATAGTGTGCCTTCAGCAGATTACTGGTTTTCATCCAAGTCTGCTTGGTCATCTCCTGAGAGGACCTGAGAGAGGACGTGTGGCTTTTGGAGAAGAACATGCTAAGCAGCTGGTGTGAGCTCTGTGCAGGACATGTTTTCCAAGAGGAATAACCTCTTGGCTTTAAATCTCAGCAAAACATATATAACTGTTGGCAAGGATGGTTGGAGGGTTAAGCTAGGAAGAATAAACTAGTAGTATATTAAACAAAGAAACTAGTGAACACCCAAACAACAAAACCAGTCCCAAAACCCCAAAGCAGCCCCACAGATTCACCCTGTTATATAATCTCTGTTAAACTGGCTCTGGGAAGTCCTCCAAGAGCCAGTGTCAGTCTCCATTTTGTACAAGTCTGTGCATAACCTCTATAAGAATTTGTATGAAGTTGGGTGGGGAAACAGTGAAAGAAGAAGTTAGAGCAGAATGTAGCTTCTCAGAGCAGGAGTGGAATAGTAAGGCTTCCTGCATTTCCCACAAAGCCTCCCTGTTCTGCATGGGTGCTTCCCTGGCTCTTATCCCCAGCAGTGAGCTTCCCAGGGCAGTCAGATACAACTTCGGACATCATGCAGCAGTCTGAAAGGCTTCTAGGTGTATTAATCTCATAAACAGTCACTGCTTTGAGATGTTATGGTAAGAAATAGTCACCCTTCTCTCACCTGGACACTGCCATGCCACAGGAACAATTCAGTGTGTTGTTTATGGCCCCCTCAGCCACACAGGCAGCACCTATGGCTTGCTTCACTCTGTTGTTTACAGATACAGCAATTAATGTAATGATGGCTAATAACGCAGCATGGACCATGCCACAGGGCTGATTCTTTTCACTCGCTGCCTGTCTGATAGGTAGATGGTATTCACTTACCTCCCCTCTGAGGGTAACTTGGAGCAGAATGGTTTGAAGCATGAAGTTTAGATGCATGGGGAAAGGTGCTAAAAACAGAGGAATTGTTCACCATCCTTTTGTGAAATGTGGAAGTCTGCAGGGACAGAAAACAAAGAACTGTGCCTGTCTGAAGGAGAAATGTAGATGTACCAGTTGCCTACATGGCAGCTGAGCAGTGAAAAAGGAAGAGAGGGGCTGTGGCCAGCACTGGAAGAGAGTGACATTTTGCCTCTTGTTAGGTGCCTTCACTGGCATGTTCTCTTTCCTACAGCTTTTTTTCACTCCTATTCTTGACAGCATGAGTTCCTTTGCCATTCTTCACAGGAGAAGCAAGCTACCACTACAGACTCTTGTGTGAGAAGGCCAAAAAAATCATACAGATTCCACCAAAGCTGCAAAGCCCCAGTGTCTCACCAACCCCTGCTTGACCTCCTGGTGATTGACCTGAGCACCGAACCCTCTCCCTCCTGCTGCTCACCATGCCTGGGAGGAGTACCCAAGGACAACACAGATTTGTCTGATGTGGTACAAGAGATGAGGAAGGGCAACACGTTCTTAAACTCTCAACTTACTGTACAAACCTTTGCATTTTCTTTCTTTTTCATGTGAACTGGAGCATGGAGCAAGACCCTAGTTCTGCAGCGTTTCCCCTGAACTTTGATTCAGTGTTCAAATGTTCATGAAGCAGGTTCGTGTGAAGGTTCATCCCTTTGTTCTCAGAGCTTTGCCTGCCTGCTGCCTTTTACTATCTCTTCTGCCTCTAAGAAAAACTGATGTTATCTTCCACAGAGAAAACTCAAGGTTGTATTTGCAGCTGAGGATCTCCTGTGTGCAGTGAGGGCAAGGAGTACCTTCATGTGGCTGCACTCCTTCAGAGAGCTTTAGGAAGAGTCCTTGCACAGAAGCTGAAGAAACCCCCAGCTACTGGTGACTTTGATCTCAGATAAAGGTCAACCTGTCTAGCAGCAAGTGTGATTGGAAATGCCACCTCACATCACCCTTCACTTTCTCTTCCTTACCTTGAAATGATTCACTCTGCTTTTCAGGGTGTGCCTTCACCACAGCACCTACGCCTTGAGCTTCAGCTCATCTCATGCACTAACCAGCTGGAGCTGGGACTGCCAGGATGTTCAATGAGCTGATAAGAAACTGTCCACAACAGTTGTTATTATAGCAATATTTAATGGCTATTTCAGGATTTTGTTGTTTTTCTTGATTTTTAAACAAACACAGGCCTACTAGTGTAACTATTGAAAATTCAGATGTGCTGGTGTCCTTGCACCAAGAGTTTCTGAGGCTCTCCAAGCTTGCTGAGGATCCTGAGCCTCCTAACACCAGCACTCTCAAAGTCCCACCTAGCACAACGTCCAAGCTGCTGACACAGGAAGCGCTGGGGAGCTGCAGGTTCCAGATGTTTCTCCCAACACCCACCTGCAAGGTTATCACTGCACAGCTGGAGGGGTAAATCCAGGCCTTGCACAGTCTACAGGTTAGACTGGTGCAACAGTTTCTGTATCATTTTGTAATAAATGCCAATGTCTGGGGTTTTTAATTGCTTTTGAATTCCTCTGTAACTTCAGAAATGTTGTTACAGCTGTGAAGATTGGTTATTAACTGACAAATAATTGTGTGTAAAGGTAAACACTTTCTCTGCTGAGCTTCCTCAAAGCCATCTTGGCTCAAGATAGTGATCAGCACAGAAGATGAGTGACAGGAACAGTAAATATTGAATGCTTTGAGTGCAGGCTGTTTGTCACTTCTTCTGTCTGGAATGATACTGAGCTGGATAGATAGGTAGATCTTGCTTTCCACAGACTAAGTCACTTCTCAGTGCCTAGGAGGAGTGAAGTGCCAGTGTCTGAGACTGAGAATGTGCAATAGGATCACAGAATGGTTTGGGTTGGAAGGGACCGTAAAGATTGTCTGGTTCCAACATCTCTGCCATGGGCAGGGATGCCACCCACTAGTCCATATTGCTCAAAGCCCCATCCAACCTGGCCTTCTCGACTGGGATCTGTGCCTTAGCAGGGGCTAGGGGATGCTACTTGGGGGCAAACACAACGTTATTCCTGGGTGGGATGGAACATGGAAGCAGTGTTACTTGTAACTGATAGTGGATGGATGACAGTTTATCCAATTCATCATTGCAAAGGTGTAATTTGCTCCCAATAAAGGTCAGTCAAGTGGCCTAGAGATGAAAGCTGCTTCTGGGTGTGGATTGGGAGGAAAAACAAACAAAACCCAATGGTGGACTCTGCTTTTACTCTGTACAACATGCCTTTGGTGTGCCAGAGCTTGCACGAGGGAGAAGCGGTGTACGACTGCAGAAGGAGGACATCATGTCCAGTATGTGATCGTTAAAGTGAAGGTGGAAACAGGGTTTGAGTCATGACTACTGGCCATCATTCAGTCTCTTGAACCTAACTCTGGAAGGTTTTTCAGAAGGATTAACTTTGGGCTTTGAGGGCTGATCTCTCTTGACTTGTCAGTAGGAGACAGGCGCCTTTAGACAGCAGCTTGGAGACAGAAAATAACGTGGTTGCATTGGGCTGCTGTCTGTGTGTCAATCCTCAAACCCAGGTTGTGCCAGGATGCAGTCATAAGGTGTGTCAAACCTCTTCCAAGTTGCCAATTTAGTCTCCAGAATGTTAGCTCTTTTTTCTAAGAAGAGCTTTTCTCTATTATCATTTCCAAGAAAAATCTGATGAGCTGACTTGTGTGAGACACAGGCATCTTTGCTCCAGTTGTGGAGAGCCTTCTTGATAGAGCTGTAGAGTTTTCCCCTGTTTCAGTGAGGTAATAATTTGGGTGCCAGGTGATAGGAAACTGCTGCCAGTATTTGGGGTTATTTTAGTGACCTGGTTAACCCAGCATTTTATATCTAAAATTAAGCTTTTATGCATAGTGTTTGTTAAGGTGGTACCAGCTTTAGAGATGGGAAACAGAATGTGTTAAGCAATGTTCTTACAGTAGTATCCCAGGAAAAATACATATGGGCTTCTGTGAGGAGGCAGCCAGTTGATAAAGTGAGTAGCTGCTGCTGTAGACCCCAAAATTTGGCTTTTCTTTACTCAGAACCGTTGTTCCATGAAAGAAATCTAAACTATAGCAGTGGAGAGATTTGCACTGCCAAGTGCTGCTCCACAGGAGTGAGTTTTGTTCATGTTCTTAGTCATTTTTGTTCTTCGGTAGGAATTTTTGGTAATTTGAACTGTGTTGGGTTCAAAAGTTTTCTGTTAGCTCTCACTGAAAATAGTTTTGTACCTGGTGCTCAGAGTGTGTCTGAGAATGATTTTGGGGAGCAGTCACATTTCCTCTAGTAAGATTAATGATGGACTGGGATATTTTTATGGCCATGCCAAGGATTTTTTTATGCTGTTGTTTGTCACTTGAGCCTCTCTAATTGGAAGAGGGTATTTATGGTTTGTCCCTATCAGCAGTGTGTTAATTACAAACCCAGAGGTATTAGTGATCTTCAGCATGTAACCTTTAATGCATAAAGATTTTATTTCATAGAGAAATACGTGGTTGTAGCAAAGTTTTTGTATAGTGGTGGAAATAAAAAAAGAACAAAAACATGTAGTTTGGGTATTTTCTTTCCAAGCCTAAGGAATTTTAATGAAAAATAATTGAGCTAGATCCATGAGTGGGATCTGGGTGGACAGACCATGTACCGGTATGTTCTTGTTGGTGGAGATTATCTGCCTCTGGATCAATGTTGCTGCTAAGCAGCTCTGTGTATGCTCAATACATTTATTTTTATTATTATTTTGGGGAAAAAGGTGGGAGAATGTGATTTTGGGGGAAGAGGTTTTACAAAGCCAGTCAGACTAGAAGTCTCCACTGTGCCAGTCTATTGCATGTTGTTATGAAATCATTCTCAAAGTTCTGATTTCTTCTTGCATTATTTCTCCATGTTCTTTGAGTTGGCCTTTATAACACTTTAGTGTCAAACAAACAAAACCCAAACAACCAAGCAAAACAAAACAGTAGCAACAAAAAAACCAAAACCATACATCAAAGATAGTGTTTGGGCATAACATTACTGGCTTCGAAGGCATCGCTGAGAGCTCTTGAGCACCATGGCAGAAATGCAATGATGAACTTGGGATGGGACCTTGCAGAGTCCAGGCTGCAAAGGCAAGGGAGAAAGACAGCCGGATGGACTGTAGAAGCTCTCGGTGCTTCAGGACCCTCTGTGAAATGGCAGGAAGGTTTAGATTGGAGATCTGGAAAAATTCTACACGGAAAGAAATTTGGAACAGGCTGCCCAGAGAAGTAGGTGGTGGAGTCAGCATCCCTGGAGGGGGTGAAGAGATGTGTGGATGTTGCGCTGACGGACTAAACCACGGTTTAGTGATTGGCTTGGCAGGGCTGGTTGACGGCTGGACTCGATGATCCTAGGCTGGACTCCACGATCATTAAAGATCTTTTCCAGCCTAAACGGTTCAAGGATTGTCAGCCGGTACCCAGCCACGAACCTGTTCCTTCCACCGCTCCTCCGCCTGCAACTCCCGTTGGGGCTCCGCTCCCGGCGAGGGCGGGGCCGCTCTCCCCGGGACAGCCTCTCCGGCGCCCCCCGGGCGCTCCGCGGCCCGCCGGGGCTCTTCTCCGCGCTCCCTCTGCCGGCCGGAGTGGCGGGGGCCCGGGGGCGGCCGTCACCTGCTCGCCGCTCGGCTCCGGGGAAAATCNGATGTGCTTCGGCCAGCAGGCGGGCACCTCAGCCGTAGGTAAGCACGGTGCTGGCTGCTCCACCACCGTCCACTCGCACCCCGGCTAAGCCCTCGCCGGATCAGGTGCCGCGGAGAAGGGTGAAGGATTTAGGGGTGTCGGCGGCGGTGCGGGAAGGCTGCTCCCCACTCCCCTTCTGCGGGCGCAGGGGGGAAAGACCGCCTGGCCAGGGCGCGGGCGGAGGATCCGGCTCTGTCGGTTCCCGGTAAGCGTGATTAAACCGGGCGCGACTGGCTGGGAACGAGAAAAGTTTCCCGTTCGGTAATTGTCTGTCCTGCCTAACCCGGGGACCTCGCTTGCGTGCCGGAGCCTTGTTTGATCCTCTCCAAGCAGCGAGGAGGCTCCTGGAGAGTCCGGTGCCTCGTCCCCGCCGCGCTGTGCCTGCCGCGCTGCCGCGCTCCGAGCCTGTCACTTGCCCTCCGACAGCAACAGCAAGCACATGGCAGCTGCGGAGAGCTCGCAGAGCCATTAGCCTCTGCCTCCGGCTCCGTTTGCGGCTTGTCGAGGTGCGCCGGCAAAGCAAGTGCCTCTTTTTTCCAAACAAAACCTCTCTTGCACTAGGGGTTTGTGGTTGCAAGTTGCCAGAAGAGACCTGCGTCAAGGACCATGCGGTGAAGCCCAGCGCCGGACTCGGGACCGCTGCCGTGCATTAGCCTCTCCCACAGCCCCATCTCGGCGTGGAGGGATCGGCCGGGACTGCTGCCGTCAGAGAAGGGAAATAACCACCCGGGCAGGAGCCTCGCGTTCCCGGCGTCTTCCTGGAGACCTTCACGAGGAAGCCCCACGCTGCCTCATCCAGCCTGCAGCTGGCTTACGCAGATCGAGATACAAACCGCTTGCAGAAAGGGCTTGATTTATTTCCCGTCNGCCGGGGCTCTTCTCCGCGCTCCCTCTGCCGGCCGGAGTGGCGGGGGCCCGGGGGCGGCCGTCACCTGCTCGCCGCTCGGCTCCGGGGAAAATCCACTCCGGGATTTGGGGGCGACCGGCGGAGTGACACATTGACATCACGGGGGCGCGGCCGGGGNCGACCGACTCGCCGCCGAGCCGGAGGAAAGCGATTCTTTCCGCAGCATCCCGCGGGCACGGCGGGGTCTGGCTCTGTGGAGGAGGGAGCGGGGGCACGGCGGCCCACTGCATGCTGACCGCCGAGAGAGGAGGGCTGCGGCGGGCAGCAGAGCTGGATTTCCCTCTACTCGCCGAGTAGAACGTGGAAGACCTGCCGAGGGCTTTGCGGAGACGAGGAGCGCAGCCCGCCTGCCGCCCCCAGCCCCGCGGGGCTGGGAGGGCCAGGAACCGGGGCTGCCGCCCCCTGCCCCGCCGAGCTGTCGCCCTCCGCCGAGCGGATTTGCCGTTGCAGAGACCCCTCGGAAATCGGTGAGTTGGGGAACTCCTCGTGCTCCTGACACCGGAGCCCAGCCGGGAGCGGGAGCGGCCCGATCCGCTCGCCCTGCAGGGCCGCGCCGAGAGTGGCGAGCAGGTGCCGCCGGGGTCGCCGCGCCGGGACCGGCCATCCGCTCAGCCCCGGGCAGGGCAGGGCACCGCGGGGGGCTGGAACCCAGCGGAACGGCGGAAACACCCCCAGAACAAACGCCTCCTGCGCCGAGGGGGCGGCCGCAGGCGGAGGGTCTGCTGGGTCACACGCGGGGCCGGGGGCGGCGGGGAAGCCCGGGGCGGCGCGGGCCGGCGAGGCCCGGTGCTGCCGCTTTAAGCGCCGGGAAGTCCGTCCTGCTGCCGCCGCCTCTGCCCTCCCCTGCCAGAGAGAGAAGGGGGGGAAAAAAAAAAGAGAGAAGGGAAAAAAAAACCCAACCTTGTTTTCATTCATAACTTTTTTTTCTCTCTCTCCCTTCCCTCCTCTTCCTTCCTCTCCGTCAGCTCCGTGCCCTGCTCCGCGCCTGGCCCCGCTCCTGGCGCTGAGGGCGCCGAGCCGCCGCCTGCCCGCCCGGGGCTGCCCCGGAGCAGAGCGGGGAGGGGAGGAAGGGAAGGAAAAGAGGGGAAGGAGGGGGCTGGCGGCGTTTCCGAGCGGGTGTGGGCAAAGAGAAGGTATCACCGAGGTCTAGGGAGGCAGCGCTGGCACGGCAGGCAGTGCCTGCCCCGGCCGCAGAGAGAGGAGATCTCGCCGTCCTTGCTGTATGTTACTTGATGTTATTTTCTGGGGAGGGAACTAGTTCTGAGACTTCTCGAAGAGGGTGGAGGTGGTTTGCTGGACTGTGCAGCTGGCCGTGTCAGTCTGCCCGCGGTGTTGATGTTGCACTTTCCCCCCAAAGATGGCACTGGATGTCTTTTGCATTTTCTGGTGATATTTTTCATCCCCTGGGGAGCTCAGCTCCCGCTTGGTGCAGCTGTAAATCTTTCCCTTTTCACATTCATTCATCTTTGGTCTGCTGTGGATTTGTATTCAGCCTTGTGAAGAGGGCAGCTCGTTCTGTGGGATGAATTAGAAGTGAACGTGTTTGGGGTTTTGGTTTTCTTTTTTATTCCTCTGAATCTAATGGATTTAAGCTCACACAGGTGATGTTAAATGTAAAGATTTTATAATCTTTGCTGGATGAGCACAACAACTTTGTGTCCTGGCAGAAGCTGGTGCTCACTGTTTATTAGTGGTCAGAGGGGCAAAGATGCTGGCTACCTGTTGGAAGAACCTTTCCTGCTCCTGTCGTTCCCTCTGGTGCCTGTTTCTCAGAGCTCAGTGCTGGCTGTGGTCTGGCTAGGCAAGAGAGACTTTTATCATGATTACTGCATGAGTTTTGGAAATGCTTGATAGCACTTCTCTTTTTCCTCCTTCAGGTAAATGTGTATGATACCTGGAGGGGAGTGAGAAGGGGCTTTTCCCCCAGCTGTCAGTAAAGGAAAGGAGTTCATTTTCTCTGTTCTCTCCATCAATGTGGGATTTAGATAGTCATCTGAATGTTCAGATAGGTACAGAGCTGTCACTGCAGCTTTCTCAGTCAGCATTGCAGCCCTCAGGTCTGTAGCTAGGCAGAATGAAAAGGAATGAAAATGTATGACGTTTATTTGAAAGATAGACTAGAAAATGTATTTATTTGAGAAGCTTTTGGTCTGTCTTGGGAAAATGGATTTGTACTTAAGTTGGATTTGGAAGTTGGGTTTGGGTTTTTGTGTGTGCCATCTGCTCTTACCAATCTAACACCTAGTTCAGCTCAGCCTTTTCTACCCCTTCTTCTTGCACACCCTGAGCTGTGGTCAGATAGTACATGAGAGTGGACAGTTTGCAGCCTTGGTTTTTCATTTAATAAGGAGCTTGTTAGATTTGTCTGCTGAGTTATCTTCTTAACAGAAAATGGCTTGGCCACTTGACAGTGCTTAGTTGGAGACTCCATAATGCACCAGTGTCACTTCCAGAAGGAGCCTTTCCCGATGTGCCTGTGAGCAGATCTGCTGAGCTTTCTGATGCTGCAGACTCAGACAGAAGAGTGAGAATTGTGCAGGTTCTTGATTGTGCCATACAAAAGGTGAACATGGTGGTGTTCTTGCCTGCTTCCAACTTAGTTTTGGGGGCATTCAGAATTGCTGTTGCTAGGTAGAGGTTGAGTTCAGTAGCAGGTGAGCAGCACCATGGCTTGCCAAGCACACATGCTGGTTAATACTGCAAATTTTAGCTTTCTTTTTTTAAATGGCATGGGGTCTCCTTTAGCATTCCTCATCTGTGATGCCATAGCCAGACTTTCCCCATTTCTGGACTTTGGCCAGATCCTCAGCACTGTTGTAATCCCCTGCTGAAAGAGATCAGCACCAAGTGGCTGGGGCAATTTGTGGTTTGCCGTATCATTTCTGCTTTCAGAAAGTATCCCACTCTTCATTCTTCTCTGGCCCTTGATCTTGTGTGTGTGTGTGTGTATATGTACACAGGCAATGTTTATTTATGCCTTGTGTCTTCTTATTGTTATTTTAGGATTTCAGATGCATGCCAAGTTCCCACTGAATGCCAGAAGTGGAGATAACTACAGATGGAGCCCCAAAGTCAACATGGCAGTGGTGGTTCCCTAGTGGTGATTCAGCAGCCCTCCTTGGACAGCCGGCAACGGTTGGACTACGACAGAGAGAGCCAGCCAACAGCCATCTTGTCACTGGACCAGATCAAGGCCATCAGGGGCAGCAATGAATACACCGAAGGTCCATCTGTGGTGAAAAAATCTGCTCCACGGACAGCACCGAGGCAGGAGAAGCATGAGAGGACTCATGAAATTATACCAATTAATGTGAATAATAATTATGAACACAGACCCAGCCACGTGGGGCATGTGGCCCATCAGCATAACACCAGGGCTCCCGTCTTGAGCAGGTCAACCAGCACAGGGAGTGCAGCCAGCTCCGGGAGCAACAGCAGCGCTTCCTCAGAGCAAGGTCTGCTGGGACGGTCACCTCCCTCCCGGCTGGGCTCGGGCCACCGATCCGATCGGACAATCCGGACGCAGCCCAAGCAGTCCTCGCTGATTGCCGATGATCTCAAGGGTCCTTTGAAAGAGGACTTGACCCAGCACAAGTTTATCTGCGAGCAGTGTGGGAAGTGCAAGTGCAGGGAGTGCACGGCTCCCAGGGCTCTCCCCTCTTGCTTGGCCTGCAACCGGCAGTGCTTGTGCTCCGCGGAGAGCATGGTGGAGTACAGCACCTGCATGTGTTTGGTCAAAGGGATCTTCTACCACTGCTCCAACGACGACGAAGGCGATTCGTACGCGGATAACCCCTGCTCGTGTTCCCAGGCACACTGCTGTTCTAGGTACCTGTGCATGGGAGCCATGTCCTTGTTCCTGCCTTGCTTGCTCTGCTACCCACCTGCAAAGGGATGCCTCAGACTCTGCCGAGGCTGTTACGACCGCGTCAATCGTCCAGGCTGCCGCTGCAAGAACTCCAACACAGTCTATTGTAAACTGGAGAGCTGCCCCTCCCAGGCTCAGGGCAAGCCCTCATGATTGTTGGAGGGAGGTTTGCTTTCTCCATCTGCAGTTTTTCAGGTTGTAGCTGATTTTTCCTTCTGTCTTTTTCTTTTCTTCTTCCTCTCTGCCATTGAGGGGAGGGAGGCTGTTGTTTTGCTTTCCTTTCTGTCCCCAAAACTTCATCTACACAAGTTCTTCCCATGGCATCTCTGCTCTCCTCTTCTTGGAGCGTTTTACATAGTCATTGCTGCTCTTTGGTAAGTGTGGACCTGGGATCTGCATCTGCCACTCACTGGGGCAGGTTCTTTTGAGTCTGTAACTGAACCACTCCTGACAGAGACAGTGGGGGCTCACTGGGCTCTGGAAGCTTCTTGCTCTGTGAATATCTTCCCAAAGATGTTTTTCATTCTCAGCAATTTTTTGTTTTTCCTTAACCCCCTGGGTACCAAGGAAGAATAACTGCCATGAGTGAGCTGGTTTGTGAAATAACTTTTTGTGTATGTCCTTTCTGGAGAGGGATGTGAAATAAAGGCTCTACCAAATGAAAGGCCTAACCCTTCTATAAGCAGCCTGCTTTTTTTTTTTTTTCCTTTTTTTCTCCCCATCCCCCCCACCTCCTCTGTTTGTCTTAACTTTGGGAGCATTCTCAGTCCTGAGAATTACCCTGCCTCCTTTTTATTTTTTTACACTTTCACTGTACCTTCAGTTCTTGCTACACTGTGTAGATCTTCACATTGGAGACATTATGGCTGCAGCATCCTCATTTCTTTCCTTGGCTGTCAAATCTTTGAAGGATTTTGCTCACTCCACCCTCCTCCTGTTTGCTAGCCTGTCAGTATCAGTTGATATCACAGTTGGTGGTGTTCATGTATCCAAACAGCCTTCAGGTGGCATTGAGCCACCCAAACATTCTTGGATCCTTACAGCTCCTTGTGATCCTTTGGTTTAGTGAATTTAGCTCTGCTCTGTACTTTATAATTTTATTCTGTCCCTCTTTTATTGCCTTAGCCACAAATTGTGGTCCTTTTTTGTATATTTTATGTATAAAACACAAAGTTGAATCCCAACTATTTTTAAGACAAAAGTCTGTTAAAACTTTTTTTATTGTAAAGAATATTTATTATGTGAATCTCTATTATTTTATGATATTTATTGCAAAAGACTTTGGAAATGTACTCATGTCTGACTATAACAAAATATCAATACTTAACGAGATAAGGATGACACGAAGAAAGTACATATGTTAACTATAATGCAGAAAATATATGAATTAATGAACGTGGCTCTGGAGTTCTTTTGTTACCATGGCAGGGAGTGAGCTCCAGGTGAGCATTGCTGGGCTGGTGGGGATCCTCCTCCCTGTGGGCTCAGGAGGGAGCAAGCAGTGTCCTGTTGATGCTTCAAAACCACTAGTCTGTGCTCTAGTTTACCTCTTTTTAAGGTTGCTAACTGTATGTCAAGTGAGATTTTGCTGTGGGATATTTGATACAGCTGAATGTATACATTGTGCCTAACAGTACCGAGAGAGGTGTAGCACCCATTTAGTTACCAAAGTGTTTGGCAATACAGCTGTGGAGCAGGAAACCATAACTTCAGGGCTGGTTTTTTGTTTGCTTCCTGAGGCATACCAAATGAACATGGAAGTTCTCCCACATGGAACTGCTTGCCTGGTTCAGTTATCAACTGAGGTAAACAAATATACCAAGCTCAAAGCTAAAAAGCAAGAGGCAGGATAAAACCCAATGTTAGTGTTGCTGTAGTTTGCTAGCTTTGACATTTATGTGTATGTGTGTTTTGGTGCTTCTATCTATAGCTTGTTTGGTTCTCTTCCCAAGCTTTTTCCTCAGTGTCAACTGCATCTATTAAAGGCTCTTGAGGGTGACCTAAGTGTCACAGCTGCTTGTGGCCATTTAACACATACTCAGCAAAAAAGCTTTTCAGTAAGAGTGAATGGGGAAGAGCTGTCTTCTGTTCATCTGGGTCAAGGCTAACATCACAATTCTCCTGAAGTAAAAAGTTTATGAAATGGATGTAATTTCACATGGTATTCAGAGTAAGAGGTTCTGGAGAAACTCCACCTCAAGAACACAGGAATAACTAGGCAAATGTTGTGAAGTCCTGCTGCTTGGAGTTGCCTTCTTCAAGCTGTTCTGAATCCTAGTGTATTGATGATTTGAATAAGCTTGGCTTTTGTTGTTGGCTCCATCAGAGCTGACCCAGTGTCACCTAGTGAGCTGACTGAGAGGTTGCATTCCTTATGAACTGG
This sequence comes from Bucco capensis, assembly GCA_013396975.1. Taxonomy (NCBI): domain Eukaryota; kingdom Metazoa; phylum Chordata; class Aves; order Piciformes; family Bucconidae; genus Bucco; species Bucco capensis. The sequence continues at coordinate 76,812 of VWZO01007368.1, forward strand.
CACAGGTGACTTCTGTGAAGTATAAAGTGAAATCATCCTCTGGCTACATCTGGGAAGCCCCTTGCTTTGCAGTATGCAGTTGGTGATACTGCCCTCCCTGCCCCAGTGGGACAAAGCTGACAGGCTTGCGAGGCAGCAGAGTGTGTGTGTACATATGTGTATGTATTTATAGGAAATCTGCTTTCCAAGACTTGCTCTTCATGAGATGAAGCAAAACCAAGAGGAGAAGGTTTCTGAGGAGTAGGTGACTTGCTTTGCTCTGCTTTCCTATCTCTGATGCCTCTCTAACAGTGACAGCTGCAAACAGCCCTTGGGAGACAATGCAATCCTTGTCAAACAGTCCCAGAAGGTCAGATAGGACCATTTTTAAGGCAGTGTACTGACACTCAAAGTTCCAGACCAACTGTCTTTTCATGACTAGATGCAATTCAGCTCTGTGTTAAGCTTGCTTGAAGGGTGTTAGTTACTCCTCTTCAAGAAAAGTGTTGTACTGCTTCTCTCTGTCTCTTTTTCAGGCAGGTGACTTATGTGCGGATTTGATTGGGTTTCTAACAGAAGAGAAGCAAGCCCAAAGGACTTTTAAGGGTTGCCTTCCACCATGAGCTATGTCAGAGCACTGTCTGTTTCTCTAGTTAGTCATAATAACTAACCCTCTCTCTACTAATTAAAATTTGGGATTGACTGGAAATGTTCAAGGCCAGGTTGGATAGGGCTTTAAAGCAGTCTGGTCCAGTGGAACATGTCCCTGCCAGTGGCAGGGAGGCTACAATTAGATGATCTTTAAGGTCCCTTCCAAACAAAACTATTCCATGGTTCTATGAACCATAGGTTGCAGTTCCTAAGGAGTGTGGTTTGACTTTGCCCTGTGCAGCAGTGAGAAGGTACCAGCTTCTTGTGTGTCTCAGATGGTGTAATTCAAGGTGCTAGCTAGAGAAGGCAGTGTTAGGGCAATGGGAATAAAAAGACTTTTTCTTGGGTTAGATGCTGTTTCAGGTCCTCTGGAATGTGGGGTGGTGGAGATGACTGTGACCTCTTTCAGGCTGACAGATCTGGTGGTGTAGGAGCACACAGGGTTGCGTGACAGCAAGTTAATGTCTTTCTAGCAGAAAGAAATGGAGCGAGGTGACAGATGTCTGAAGTAAGGCTTGCAGCTGGAAAAGACTAAAGTGGTTTTAAACATGGCCCAAGTGGTAGGTCATTATAATCTGTTCTACTTTCTACAAGAGAGCAACCAGAAGGGTCATCTAGAGATAGTGTGTTTTGCTGTAAGAGGGTTTGCTAACAGCTAATGAGATTGCTGACAGTTAGGAGACTGAAGCACAGATTTCAGTTCTTCAACCCAGAATTTGTCCATGGGCTGTTCAGGTTACTTTCTCCATGGCTGTGGAGTGCCAGACTGTCAGAGGTCCGTAAGTGCAGTGCAGGTCATAAATATTACCTCTTAACCATTTTCATACAGCTTTGAGATCCAATTTTGAACAATAAAGAGAACTCTCTATAAAATGATGGTGTAATGAGGTGGTAAGTTCAGCTGACCTACTAACCTAATTGTGTGGGGTAGGGGTGGGTTTGAAGAGCCCTGCCATCTGGTCACCCACAGCAGAGTCTGAAACATGTCATGGAAAGTCTGACATGAAGGAGAAAGGGAAGTCCTCCCAGCAAGCCAGGAGAGAAGTCTCGCTTTGTCTAGTGTCCTGAAACTGGTGGTATGAGATGAGTTTTGGGAACAGGTGGTAGATAAGTTTCCACGTTCTCTGCTGGAGGAGTAGATTGCTAGGGTGGGAGTTAGGGATGGCTCCATCACAGCAATGCTAGTGTTGAGGATAGCATTATCCAAGGGGGTAATGCTTAACAAGTGAAAAGTAACTTACTCTTTTATGGCTGCATATCACAAAGACAGGTGTGAGAGGACTAGCCTCTGTCTGTGATAAAGCAAATCTGTTCAGAGGGATTAAAAGGAGTAGGTGAAGTGTTTTAATGGACTTCTTAGAAGTAGATTTTTGTCCCGGAGGAATGTTCAGGACTCACTGATACTTCTGTATTTCTTGTTCTGCTAAAATTACCTCCAAATTCTAAGGAATCCTGATTAACTGTTGGCTTTTGTCCAGCTGGAGCATTTGTGTCAGTCACAGTGGTACTTCAAAAAACCTGGAATGAAGTTTTGTTCCCCTGTCATGCAGCTGGATTTACCAGCCTTACACAGTGCTTCCCTTGCACAAGTCTTGTTCTGATCAGTCCTCATCAGCAGACAAGCTGCTGCTTTCAGGGCAGCTCTCACTCCTTTGTACTTCTTGGCTGTGGTGGTTTCACCTTCTTTCACTGATGGGAGTAGCCAGGGCATGGCTTCCCACCTTGGCATTAGTTACCTAGCCAGAGGGGAGCTGTGCTAACAAGTTTTATACTTATGGGAAGGATCTATTCAAAAAACTTCTAATCTACCAAAAAGTTTCCTTCAGTGTGGTTTGCTGAAACTAGTCTTGCTGAATAACTTTGGATTTTACCTGGATCTTTCAATCTTCCTGACATATACACATGGAAGGACAAGAGATGGTTGTACTTCCAGGGGAATGACATGGTTGTATGTGTTGCAAAATTAGCTGTCTTCAGCCTGAAAATGTGATTGTTGTGAATTGCTCTTTTTGGGAGCAAAGGAACATGTGTTTGCTGTAGCCCTTAGAGATAGGTGTGCTGCTAGCCATGCCTCCTTGCACTGGAAGCACACTCTGTTTGGTAAACCTTTGTGTACATGTACAGTGCCCCCATCTGAAAACAAACATCCCACAGGACACATTGTCAGAAGGCACAAACATTGGACAGAAGCTCTGCCCCAAAGGGCTGAACCTCATTGTGTTTGTGCAATAGGGAGCACAATGGGACTCACACCCTGCCTGACCCTTTGGGGTCACTCCTGGAGTATGACTGGGTTTGTACCATGGAATATTCTTTCTGAATGAGGGTGATGGATTTACACCAGAGAGTAACCTGGCCAGGAGACAGTGTGCTTGTGCTGGGACCTAATGCCACTCAAGCTGTTCTGAATGGATTCAAGGGTGGTGGTAGGGTTTTTCTTGTTTTCTTTTTTGTTTGCTCTTAAATGGGTTGGTTAATACAGCAGATTGTCCCATGAAGGTCTAGCATTCGTAAGTGTTAGGGTGTTCTTAGTTTATATGATAAAGTAACTGTGGGAAGGAGCTGGAATACCCTGAACATATGCTGAAATTAAATAACTGATTAACTACCTAATGGATAATTTCCCCCTTTCCATCTCTTGCCCTGTACTGGAGCAGGAGCAACTTGCCATGGGAGTTCCAGAGCCATCCATCACTACTGCCAGGTGCAGATAACATCCCCTGTCCATGTTAATCTGATCTGCTGCTCCTGCTGACAGCTCTAACACACCGGCTTTGGGATGGCTTTATCTGCTCAGGTGGCAGAAGTTGCCATACCTCTTTAGCAAGCAGCTCAAAGCATTTTGCACTTGGACTTCAATTCTTTTCAATCAGCTAGGCCTGATAAAACAGCTCAGCTGGGGGCAATATGTCCTTGTTGCTGCTGGGGAAGCTGAGGCTGCTGGGAGCTGTGCTGTGAGGCAGCAGCAGTCCCTGAGCAGCACTCTGCTCTTGCTGAGTCACTCCTGTGCAGAGAAGTGAAGGGATGGGAGAAACTCCTCACGCCTGGAGCTGCAGCACCTGCTGGACAATGTTCCTGAGTTATGCCATGGATGGTGTGTGTTTGCAGGCACTTGGCTGTGATGCTTTAGAAGCACTGTTAATACTCTTATGGGGATATAATCCTTACAGAGGCACCACTTTGGGCCATTCTTCATACAGCAGTGTTCATTCAGTATGGTCCATCTGTAAGGAACACTTCCACATTGATCAGTTTGGGGATTTTTTGTTTGTTTATGTGAGTTTTTTGTTTGTTGTTGCTTGGTTGTGAGGTTTGGGGAGTGGTTTTTTTGTGGGTTTTTGTTTGTTTGGTTGTTGTTTTTTTTATTAATGCTGTTTGAAAATGTCCCTGATCCTGCTCTCCATGCATCAGCCTTTGGCTATGTGGGAAACTAGGCAGGAGCCTCAATAATCCACGTTACTTGCAGGGCTGGAAACTAGAGCCATATCCTATGGCCTTCTAATTAAAACTCTTTATTTCCACAGATTTATTCTGTGGGCCTTACTAAATAGATCAGCCTTGGGTTTCTAATGGTGACTACTTGAGGAGGAATGTAGCCTTTGTTACCCTGAATGGTTGGGAGCAGATTACCGGGCTGCCAATTTCCTGTTGCCTTTCAGAGCTGCAACTTGAGCCCTATTTGCTCCTGGCTCTTGCACAATTGGAAACAATGGGTGGCTTCTTTCAGGTTTCACTTCAGAGCTCTTAGAAACTGGGGAAGTGGCAAAAGCCCTTCTTTACAGGTAATTAACAAGAGATAATGTTTGCTCTTCGTCCCGTTCCCCCCCCTTTCTTGGGCAGAAGTCCCCAGCGAGCTCCCAGTACAACATTGCACAGGATGTCTTGTGGGTGCTCTCCCAGGTATAAGCCCAGCAAGGTGATGATGGTGCTGGGTCAAATGTGCCTCTAAGAGAATAAAGGCAAAAGCAGAGCAGAAGAGCTGTTGGGCTGCTAGCACTGCTGAAGGCTAGGCAGCAAAGCCTGGACAATCAGCCCAGTGTGTGAGTATTTACCGTGGTGAACCTGCTCTTTGATTTAGGGCCCCTTTTTATTGTCTCCTCTATCTCCTTTATTAGGTGCACACTTCCCATGCCTTGTTGACGTTTATGTAGGAGAGTTAAATGTTTCCTTGTGTATATTCACTTCCAGCAAACCACCTGTCCTGTAAAGTTTATCTTAAATACAGAAGCTTGTTTTGCCACATAAAGATAGAAGTGTCTGCTGTTCAACCTTATCTCGTTAGTGGAGAGCTGTGGACACCTCGGGAGGAGACCAACAAAGACATCCTCTTGCATCATTATTAGTATTCATTGAAAAATGGGTTGGGGCAGACAGAAAATGTCTAAATTGGGATGCTCAGGCTCCTTACAGGTAGCAAAGAGGAGATAAACATCAGAATAAAAATCAGCTGCCCTCAGGAGTGAATTCTCTATCTGCATGCTGTAGGCTGTGAGGCAGTGCACTGGCAGGTTTCTGGGGAAAAATAGAAATGGACCTTCTTTATCAGGCTGGCTGCAGAAATTTCTCTTTGGGCATGCAGAGTAAACTATTTATTTGGCCTTGCTGCGTGTGTGTAAACTTCCTGAGGACACAGGAGGTTTGTGCACACACATAATGGAGTTGCTCAGTATGTAAATGCCTGCTTGCACTCTGCATCTGCAAACCTTACCTGTACAAAAACTAGAGGAGAGAGGGGCAAGTTTGCCCTGGTAAAACCTGCTCCAGTAAATCCTGGCTGATGCAAGTGGCATCGCTCGGATTTTCGCTCTGGGTGAAGCTGTTAGCAAACCACACCTGCACTCAGCATCTTTGTGCACCAAAGGCAGCTTCTGCCTTTGTCTCTCCATAAGGGCCCAGTCTGGTGGTGACTGCTGGCCTGAGAGGTGCTGTCTCCCTTGGTGATGCTGCTGTTATCAAACACAGGGCACTCAGGTGAAAGGAGGGGAAGGGGCTCCCTGAGTTGGGCCTGGTGTCAGGGGAAGTGTTCTCCAGTGCCACACCTGGGAGGCCACACTCGCTCTCTGGGGCTGCCTCTCTGTGTTAAATGTGCTCTCAGGCAGTCATCTGCTCTTCTTCCTTAGTCCCTGCCTGAAGACACAGCTTTGTAGGTGGTTACTGAGACTGCAGACATGGATGTAGGGCTACAAGCCAAAAAAAGGGATGTGTCTACAGCACCTGAGGACATGCTGCCCACACACTCCATCCACATGCATTAGAACAAGTAAGCAAAGTATTGAAAAAGAAGTGGAAACGAGGCAATTCTGCACTTTATGCCTGTGTACCTGAGTTTCCCATGAGGCTTGTAGAATTTCATTGGCTTTAACTGAACAAATCTTTTACTTCTTGTTCTCACCATCTGCAAGACTTGGGAAGACTGTCTGACTCAATAACCTGCTCCTGTTTCTCCTCCCTCCTGTTGAAGCTGCCCCTCTTACTTCTGTGACTTCGGTGGCATCTGGATCCAGACACAGCTCTCTGGTAACTGGGGTGATGTTGCTAGACTGCACCCTCAGCACTGAATTGATCTATAAATCAATCACTGCTATGAACTGCATGGCAGGCTTGCAGAAATGCCCGAAAGAAAGCCTTGAGAGGAGGGAGTCAATCTCTGTTAGCTAGATTCCCTCTGAGCTGTGACCACTGGAAGCCATTGGAAAGCCTTGCTGTCAGCTAGCTTCCCACCAATCTATGGCCATTGGAAAGCCTTGCTGTTAGCTAGCTTCCCACCAATCTATGGCCATTGGAAAGCCTTGTTGTTAGCTAGCTTCCCACCAATCTATGGCTATTGGAAAGCCTTGCTGCTAGGCTGGGCTTCAGCTCAGCTCCTGGGTGCTCAGCTTTCTGACAGCTGATGGCCAAGCTGGTTGCCTGGGCTTGCTCTGCCGTCAGAAGGATGGGAAAGGCAGGACTGCAGGGAGATGCAGCCCAGCCTGAGGTGAAGCTTTCAGTTGTACATTGCTCTGATGGCTGTTGAGGAATCACAGCTGAACAGATAAAAGTAGATACTTAGAAGGTGGGATTTAGGTGAGGTAGATCCCACCTGCAGTCACTTAAACTCAGTGAAGTCCTTTTCTCTTGCCTTTTTTTTTTTTCCCATTTGTTCCTCTGGCTGGCACTCTGGCTTTCCCTGAGATGTGTTGGTAAAGAATCTCTGTCTTTGCTGGGGAGTTTATGTAAAATACCATTAGCTCTCTAAACATCTGCCATGACACAAGCTCTGTGATAACCCTGTGCTCCCGCTGCGTGCTGTGGTCACAGATGTTACATGTGTGGAGATCTGCAGAGGCACTCAGCATAAACTCAAGTTTTTCCTCTTTCACATCTCAACTTTCCCCAGCATATTTGGGCAGACTCTTGCCTTTGTCAGCCCTGTTGGACATAGTGTTCTGCTGCAGAAAATGGTGTTTTGGGGAGGAGGTAAATTTGCCAAAACAAATGATGGGCAGAGGAATGCCTGACAACTGTGTTTGGATTTTACATAACCTTTATAATCTCCTCTTGCAATCTCCTCTCAGATAAGAAGATGGTATGCAAAAAAAAAAAAGAGAATAGCTGAAACTTCTAATGATCTCATTCCCCCTCTCTGCTTTAAAGAAGGTGCTTTTTGATGGGTTACCAGACATGACTTCAGAGCTTTCAGTTTGGTGCCTGCAGTGTGCTGGAGAGAGCCTGCAGCTACAGGGGGAAGCATCCCACAGAGGAGAAGCCACTCACTGCACAGGAAGGGCTGAGGACAGATGTGTGAGCAACGACAGCAGCAAAACAGTGGAAGAGTTGGACAAGGCTGAGCCATGACAGACCAGAGGCAGAAGGGCAAAAGTGTTTTCCAGTTCCGTAAGCAGCTTCAGCCCTGTTCTGTGTTGGTGCTGCACTTCAACAACACACTGCTCCATTACTACATATGTATCTGAGTTGTAGGAATTGTTTTTTATTTTGATCTCTGGAGGTATCAGTAAGAAGGAAACCATTAGGTGCAAAAAGCATTGTCTCAAAGGTGACCATTTCCATAGAATCACAGAATGTTTTGGGTTGTAAGGGGACTTTAAGGTTCATCTAGTCCACCCCCACTGCAGCGAGCAGGCCTGCTCCTTCCCAGCTGTTAAGCTTTGGCCCAGGCTGCCCAGGGAAGTGGTTGAGTGTCTGTTCCTGGAGCTATTTAAAAAACATGTAGATGTGGTGCTGAGGGACACGGTTTAGTGGTGGACTACCAAGTTCTGACTTAACTGATGGACTCAATGATCTTACAGATCTTTTCCAACCTAAGTGATCCTATGATTCTATAATGTGGTGCTAGTCCTGTCTCCTCCTCATCCTGTCCCTTCTGGTAGAGGTATTTGGGCTGCTTGACCTGTGCATGCCTGCTCTGCTACCCATGGGTAATGCAGAGCTGTGACCCTTAGACAGGCTCCTAATGGCATTTCTTTTCTAAAGAGTCTCAACTTTATAGGGGAGAAATAGTTTCTAGTAGCTTCTGCTCAGTCCAGGCACACAGAGGAGATGCTACCTGGCAAAGGGAGGCAGGTGAAAGCACTTAGTCATCTGCAACCATTTCCTTAACAAAAGGGCTTGATACTGTGAGCTGGTGCATAGCCTAGGGGTTATATTCTTATCTAGACCCAGACAGAAAACCCTATGATTTACAGCTGGAGGTAAGAAATAGTGATTGCATGCCTAATCCCCACAGGAGATTACTGGGGTATATTTCCCTCAGGATACAAACCTAAAGGATTCCAAATCAGCAGGAGAGAACAGAGCCTGTGTGGGTTGTAAACTGAGTTAGGATACTGAGAACATGGTAGACTAATGCTCCAGAACCTGTAAATTCAGGGTGAAACAAGCCCCCCCTGGGCCCTGGAAGCTCTGGAGAAGGCGAGGCTCTGGTGCCAGGCTCGTTTCTGGCCCTCAGCAGCAGCTGTGTCAGTGCCCAGGCTGGCCAGGGGCAGATTCAGCACACCTGCAGGCACTCCTGGCTGATACACAGGGGCTGGCAGCAGCAGCCATCTTCTGGCTGCAGCTCCTTGGTGTGGGAGCTTCTTCAGACGTGCCACAAGACCTGGAACCTTAAAGCCAGGCCAGTTACTGCTCCTCTGTGCCTTCCTTCTTTTGCTGGAGCCCTGCTGAAGGACGTGGCCTGTGCCTGGTAAGTCTCTGATGGGTGTTTGGTGTTTGAGTGTGCACTTTGGAGAGTGGGTGGGTAATAACACTGGCCTGTGGCCTGTGATTGAGCTATGGGGTTTTGGTACACAAATTATAGCATCTGCTCTCTGTAAAAATGTTTCTTTTGAGCCTGCTAGAGAGACCAAATTGACCTGCTTACCAAATGCTTATTTTCTGTTGGGTGTCTAACCAGGGACGAGCCTTGTCCAGGGCAGAGGCTTGGAGTTGCCTTAGTGATACAAATGGTGCCTGCTTGAAAGCTTACAAGCCCTGTGTGTGGCTGGCAATGGGAAGCTGTTTGTCTGAGGGTATTAGCTACCTGCTAGCATGCCTTGCCTGCCTCAAGGTGGCCCCAGGAGCAGAGTAGCTTGGAAATACCACTTGCAATTAAAACCTGTGTTTTCAAGTGCAGTTCTGCTGCTTGGTCATGCTGAGAAGGGTTTCTTATCTTTCAGAGCCTTTTGGTTGCTGGGCTACACTTAATAGGATGAGGTGTGTTTTTTTCTTTCTCCCTTGAACCACAAAGCTGCCAGGCTGTCCAAAAAAAAGGTTTGTAATTAATGCTAAGTGAAGTGGAAAGTAGGGTGGCTGCTTAGCATGGGGCTAGCGGGGCATGCTGTGGCCACAAGGAATGCCAGTGTAGCTCCAACAGAGCTGTGAGTCTCTAGGATTTTAGGCATGGTATGTGGGAGTAGAAACTCTTCCCACTGTAGGGAAGATGCTTGTTTCTTGCATCTGGAATGTGAATGTTGTACCACTGGGCTGTAGAAGCATCCCTTTGAGTGGATTTGTCTTTTTGGGCACTCCAGGAAAGGCTGGATTCTCTTCTCTTTAAAAGCTCAGTGTAAGTTCCCATTGTAGGTTGTGACCTAGGAGTTTGGGGCTGTGATCTTCTTGGTGATGACCTCTCATGTAGCCTTGACTTCTCTGTAAGCTGGCTGTGCTCTGGAGACATGTTTTCTTACACATGTCCTTCTGCTTGCATGGAACTTGGTTGTTCCAATAAATGGTTTCACTCTCAAGTGTTAAAAGTGGCTGTTGAAGCACCAGCAGTATGAACTTGAGGCTTCATAGTTTTCCTTTGTTGGCTTTGTCTCTAAATGACTTTCCACATTTCCATATGTTTGATATCTAGTGTTTTTTTGAGACTGTAGCAGAAACCCTGGTGTCTTTGCTGGGTGTTTTAAGCTCTGCAGAGCTGTAGAGGATAAATCCTGCAGCTGTTGCAGTCCTTGCTTTGACCATTTGGCCAAACTGCTGTTGGTAGTGGTTTTTTCTCTGTCCTGCAGCAAGCAGGCTATGGCAGAGGACCTGCTGTGTCATGTTCCTCAGTTTTTAAATCTTACTTTGTGAGCTTTTTGATGATGGGGCTTTTTGTTTGATTGGTTTCTTAAAGCAAAGCCCCTTGAGTGTCAAGCTGTGTCAGACTTATTCAGAATTGGTGAGTTTTTCTTCCTTTTTGAAGGTGAGCTTACAGAAAATCAATGTAAGGAGTATTTTTCTCATCCAGTGTCTCTATGGATCTCTCTAAAGCTTATGTCAGTGTCTCCAGCTGCCTTGGTTTCTCCAGCTGATGAGCCCTGCCAAATGGTTTCCTAAGGCACCCTGTTAGGACAAAGGCTCAGTTGTTGTTTTCTGTTGGTAAACGACATTTAACTGCTTCGTTTCCCCCCTACTACAGCAGGATTAGTCAGTGGCTATTTGCTCAGGCCCCAGGCCTTGGGCTTCCTGGGACAATTGCTCAAGAAGTTCAGATTTAGAAGCCAATGAATGTCAAGCTGAGCCTCTGAACTAAACTTTCTTTGAGATGAGCCAGAGTGACCTGCAGTGAGCTGTAAAGAGGAGTGCAATGACCCCCCCCTCCCTCCCCTTTCCAAAAGGGAAATATTTCCCAGAGCACTGGGAACCCTCCTGACTTCCTCTCCTGTGAATTCTGGATTAGTGTGATTTGCATGCTTAAAGTTAATTCAGTGGTGAACGAGGAGGTGTCTGGGAGCCTGAATAGATTCAGCTCCTCGCTGCCCAGTGCCAAGGGCTTCTGAGCCCCTGAGCGAGGGAAAGTGAGGACATGTAGGACAACTGCAGGGGTGAAGAGAAGGGAGGAGGGATTGTACCGTTTGTACTCAAGTGTTTGCAATTCTGCCCTCCCACAGGCCATGGCAACTGGACTGAATGTAATCTGGCCCTTTTATTTCCTTGCTCTCATTCAAATGAGGCCATACAACAAGTGGAGAGGAGAGGAAGGGGGGAAATTCATGAGGTACACATAATAAAGCTGATAGTGCTGAAAATGCCATTTGCTGTTTAAAAACACAACCAAACTCGGTGGGTTGGGAGTTTGAATGTGCTGGGTCCCTGGAAGGTTTCTTCTGAAACTGTCTTAAAAACCAAACAAATAGAACAGCCTGTCTGGGTATCCAGAGGCCTTGCTCCCTGATAAGAGCCCTCTATCGCAACCCAATTAAAAAGCAGGCTCTGTCCTGTGGCTAGCCCTTGATAAGACACATTCACCTGTTGGGAAAGTTCCCTTTCCCAATTTCTTGGTGCCTGGGAAAGCTGCTCCTAAAGTGGGGAGGTGGGGGGGACCCAAGGCTTGAATCATTGCACGGAGTCACTGGCCCCGCTGAGGGCCTTTCTCTCTCTTCTGAGGAACAGACCCTGCACAAAGCCAGATGGTTCCCGTCTGCTGCCTTTATTCAATGCACTTCCTCCCACAGACGGGAGCCCTTTTGCCCTCCTCCCACCCCCCTCTTTCAAGCCTCCTCCACTGGGCCTTTCTGTTCTGTGGCTGGAAATAATCTTTTATTGCCCAGTTGTTCGGAAGTGACCTTTTGCCCTTGATTAGATAGCACCAGGCTCTATCACCGGATTGCTTTTGAGCTGGCAGTTGCTTTTTTGTGTTGGCTGATCCGGTGTCAGGGAGAACAATGCAAGGCTTTGCAAAACTGTAGTCGGGCTAAGGCCTCGTGTGGGATGGCTGGGGGTAGGGAGGAATGGTGCTGGATAAAGCAGCCCCACGGACCATGAGTAATCCTAGGAAAACATTTCCTTTAATAAACTGCACAACAAATTGTGTTTTGCTTTAGTATTCGTGTCCCTCTTGCATGCTGATGCAAACTGCAGTGTGCTCCTTCCCCAGCTGTTAGCTGCTCCTCAGTGGTGAGGGGCAAAACCACTCCTCTCTCTTCTGTGGGTTTTCATGCCTGGGTGTGCAGGCAGGTGAGCTCATACCTGCCCCAAAACCAGGAGGCACAAAGCCTGCAGCTGGTGTGGGGTTTTCAGTTGCTGTGCTTCACTGACAGGGTGGCCTGAAGAGCTGTGGCTGGGGCAATGCTCTTAGGCCCTGGATGAAGTGGCTGATGCCTCTTTCTCAAGAAGCAGCACTGATGCCTCAGAAAGAGGAGGCTTTCCAGCTCCCTGTGGACAGAAAAGGGGCAGTGCTTAAGGAATGTTAAGGAAATTCTGTAACATGTAGTAAGAAGAAAAATGGAGGTTTCTAGAGAAAGCCTGGGACTGATTGTGCATTATTCCTCACCTGGCATAGCAGTGCTATCCTCATGCTATCACCTATAAAACATGCTGCATCTATTTGGGAGGGTGAGAATCTCGTTTCCTAAATTAATGAATAAACTACCCTTGAGCTTTAGCCTAAAACCAACCCAACACCAAACCTACCCTTCCCCTCCATCTTGACCTGGACTGAGAAATAGCAGGAGAGAAGCTTCTGAGATGTAGGTTATGCTGTGATCCAAAAAGCTATAGCTGAGAAAGCTAGGTGGTTTGTTTGTTGGTTTTTTTTTTAGGTAATGAGGTTTTCAACATGCATTCATGACTGCTGAGTCTTCAGTCTGGCTAAATAAATAATAAAAATGGAAATACATCTGGTTTCCAGTCCTGTAGAAGTTAAAGGAAGAAAAATCATTGTTCTGCAAGACTTTTATTGTTTGTTTTTTGTGTTTGGTGGTTTTAAATGACTTTTGTTTGTCACCCTGCTGGGACTTTTCTTTTGGGTTCTGTCACTACCCAATTGTGTAGGAATTTTCTACAGGGAATGCTCCATCCTTGGAAGTGTCCAAGGGCAGGTTGGATGGAGCTTTGAGCAGCCTGGTCTACTAGAAAGGGGGTGGGAACTTAGAAGATTTTTTTTAATGGCACTGCCAACTCAAACCATTCTGTGATCTGTTACATTAAAAATAATATGCAGGTGATGAAGGAATGTGGAGAGGGAAGGTGAGAGATCTGTGTGTGTGTTAGACTGCCTACTGGTAGTCACAAGGGCAACTGATTTCTGCCAGAATTTTGCTACTCAAAAGCCAATTAGCTTCCTATTCTACCTTTTAAAACAGGCAGGTTAGTGATATCTGTCTCATAAGGGCTGTTAAGACAAATTATTGCACATGAAGCAAGTGGTTACTGGGATGAAGAGCACGGCAGGAAAACTTGGAGTTAAGAATCCTTCTGACAGACTAGTGGGGTTTGTTGTGTTGTGAGGCTTCAACATAGGGCTGTGTGTGTGTAAAATTAACATCTTCCCACTAAATATGCATAAAATGAGCCAGAGATGCTATAGGGGAAGAGAGAGACCTCCTGGAGGGATCCAAGAGCGGCAGTGTGTACGTGTGTGCTCTGCATAGTCAGGTAGCTTCAACAGAGTTTGGGCAAACAATGGTAGTGTTGCTGCTCCTGAACTTAGAGGCATTTCTCTCTATGTGCATGTTTGCTTATGTTTCACAGTACTTTCCCATTTGAAATCTGTTAAAGAATGACCTGCCAAGCAATACCAGTTAGTCTGGGTACAAAGCTTTTCAGTCTTGCATACCTCACCACTGAAGAACCATCCATGTCCTTTGCAAAAGGACCCATGAACAAAGTAATCTTGGGGGGTTTTGTGCATTTAATTGCCCTCTCAGTGTGTAAAATGTTCAGTTCAAGAATAAAACACTTAAGAACATGTATTCAGCTGGTTTTAAGTGTGAGCAGGCCCTCTCTCTCTCAACCACTTCTGTTTTTTCCAGAAGGATGTGTTAAAATGAGGATGTAGCCCTTGGTGCACTCATGCAGGGACTTTACCTCAATCCTGTTGAAATAATCAGACATATTTGGAATTAGATCCTAAAGGATGACTGTTATGCCATTGTATGGCTACATAGTGATTTAAGTTTCTGGTGTGATTCTTTTTAACTCTGTTGTTGTCTAGATGGCAGAGGTGATACTTCTAATCAGAGTAATGACTGCTGCTCTGTCTTCTTGCCTGTGCCTAAGTTACTGCTATTATAAGGAATTTAAATCTGAAAATATTTGGGGTGGAAGGAACTTCAGAGCTGTAGTTCCAATCTCAATTGCTGTTAGATAGTTTCTAATTTGTGCAAGTTCAGAATACTTCTGTTCTTCATCAGTTCTCATTAAAATAGTAATAGGAAAATTCATGCTAGCAAATGTAATTCTTTCCACTTGTCAGATCTCTCATGTAGGTTCGATGGCAGTATGATAGTTACTCAGGTTTGAAAGAGGCTGATAACAGCAGAAGAAACTTCAGAGTAACTCTTGACTCTTTATCAAGTGGAAAAAGCATAACCCAGTCTGAGGCAAAGTAGTCTTTCTAGTTCTTACCATCCTGTGTGGGAAGCCACGTATGTGTATGCATGGCTATTTCCACTTACCAGTGTCTTTGCCACTCTTAGCCAATGAGATGCCCATGACTGTCAGTAATGTTGTTTTCAGCTGTCTGGGTGTGTTTTTCAGATTGTTTTCCACAGATAATGACAACTCTCTACCCACTGACTTCATCCTGTGGGCCACGGGGCTGGGCTGCAGCCCACAGCTCTCCTGCTGTGCTCACACCTGAAGGGTCATGCGTGTGTCAGTGCTCCTGGCTGCACTACAGAGACAGGCAAGCCAGATGGAACTCCAGCAAGCTAACCACATCTGGGCTAGCTTACCTTGTCACTAACATCCCTGATAACCTGCTCACAGGGGAAGTCACACTTTAACCCATATCAACAAGTGGTCGTTTCATGCCCTGAATTCAGGGTTACCCTTCTTAAAGTATGAATCAAGGGTTACAGCCTTCTTCAAGTAACTTCTACCTAGCCAGAAGCTGGTGCTTGCTTGCACAGTCACAGCTTGTGCCTTGTAAAACTTGCTGATGTTGCCCAGGGGCCACCTGCACTTTGGTTTGGTGTTGTGCTCTGCACACACTTCCCTGCCTGCCTCCAGCTTTGCTGCACATTTGATCACGTGGAGCTGGCTGTTGGATTGCTTCTCCTGTGTGCTGTGCCTGGCTCTGGAAAGCCTTGAGCTGCAGGTTTCTCTTGGGCTGAAGCTTGCTCTTTTCCCTTCTGTACTGGGGGTGGGCTTCTGGACGAGGTTGCAAGGGAACAGCTCTTCCTTGGCTAGAGCAGGCACCCAGGAGACTTCTCGTGCTCGGGTGACAATTGCTCTGGCTGGGCTGCTTATCCTTTGCTGTCCCTACCAGGTCCAAGCCCACTTTCAATCTGTGATCTTATAATCTGGGCACAGTCCTGATGCCACTGAAGCGTCACCAGCTACAGCAGCTATGTGGCTTTGATCAGTTCTGCCAGGTGTAGCCAAGGGTGATTTGAACTGAAGTGATGGGTCTGTGGCTATCCAGCATGGAGGAAAAGGGGATGGAGCTAACTGGGAAGCTTAAGAGAAGTGTAGGATGAGTGATTTCATTTCTGCAGTATTTGAATACTGTTTTCTCTGATGGTGTGGCTTTTCATTTGATTTTATGTTAAAATACTCCAAGAAGGCTGAATATCAGAGCTGGGCTGTGCTTGTTCATGATAGTTTGTCTTGAATAATCTTTTAAAGCTTTTTTTCCATGTTATATCTGGCTAAATAAATAGCCTTGGAAATAGAATAAAGCATCAAGATACTGAAAAACTGGATTGCATACAGAAGAAACTTTGGATACCTGAATGAATGTCAGGAGTTTTAGGATGTGCCTGCATGTGGTGGGAGAGGGGAAATGAGTTAATTTTCTATATTCCTAACTGGTTCCTTTCTTCTCCAGCACTGTTTGCCTGGGAAAACAATGATTCCCTTTCAGCCTTTTCTTCCCTTTCAAAGCACTGGGATTCAGTCAATGGAACTATTGATATGCAAACTGTGAAGCATATGCATAAGTGCTTGCAGGATTGTGCCTTTCATTGTTGCTAAAGTATCACTGTTTTCCGGTTCCAGATGAACTTGTCATTTCAAAACTTGTAATACACAAAATTAACTCATTGTGGGCAGGTAATTAGCCCTAAGGAAAGCAAACAAGCTGTAAGGAGTTTAATAAAGGTTTCCCCCACACCCAGCTGGGGAAAGTGAAGCCCTGCCCTTGGAAATGCTGCTGCGGTAAAGCAGGAGTAGGTGTCCTGAACTGCAACAGCTGATGACAGTAAGTGGGGGGAAACCTGCCCTTGGCTTATTGAAAATACAGCTCTGAGTAAGGCCTCTGACAGCACTGGGGTTTCTCTACTTGGATTATATTTAGCTTTAGTTTATTTTCCTGCCTGTGTTGGGAGTCTCTTGCAGACACTGCAGTGCACTTCTCATGGTTTGCTGTGCCCTTTAGCCAGCTTTGGAAAATAACCCCAGGAGCATGACAACCAAAATGTCTGTTCCCTCTGCTGCTGCCCAGCCAGGTACCTTTGGGTTTTCTTCTCTAGGCAGGCTAACCAAGGCACTTCCGTCTACTTTGGTGACTACAGGGGACAACTGTGACAGGAATCTTGCTTATCAAGCTAGATCCTAGAAATTGCCCTAACTGAGCTGAGGTGGCAATGGCAGGGAACAGCTGGGCATCACTTAGCACTCTTGTTAAGGCTCCTTGAGGTGACAAAAGCTTTGTTGTAGCGAACTAGTTTCCATGTAATCTTCATGTTGTGTATTCTACTTGAATTGCACTGGGGTCTAATTCCAAAAATGCATACCTTCCCTGGGTGTTCAGTCAGGATTTTACAGTGTGTAAAAATTCCAGTCTGAGGTAGGCTATAAAAATTACTGCCTTCCTAGATGGGAAAATAAGGCTTCTCCCTTGGGTTCTCCCTGTGTCACCTCCTACCCCTACTGCAATAACCAAAACCAGTTGAAATAAAGCCAAGAAACCACTCTGCTCCTTACTATGAGCAAAGGGTTTGTATCCTGCTCCTCATACAGCACTGAGCACATTTTGAAAGGTAGGGTTTTTGAAAGCTAAACAAATAACCCTATCAGAATAAACCAATTTTAAATGGTAGCAAATAAAACAGGAATCTTGTGCTCCTTTGCTTGACTAATTTTTCTATGTAGTCAGCTCCTGGTGTTATTGCCTTTATGAGATTTACATAAATTAGTCATCACGTTTTATCATTTGCCTTTTACATATGTATGGATGTGAGATGTGTGTGAAAAAAATGTCAGGAGTATCAGAGGTCTATTTGCATTAGAATTTCTAGTGGAAATGTCAAGTGTGACCTTTCCCTTGTCTGGGTGGCTAATCCCATTTGAAATTCCTGCCATGCTCCTAGGGGAGGTCACTGTGGCTGTGGACTGAAGCACAGCACCTGCTGCAGCCTGTGCTCCTCCTCTTCCTCTGAGCCAGGCTGGCAGAGCCAGGCTGCTCCTCTGCCAAAAGAGGAGTCCCTGCAAGCTCTGTCCTCAGGTACAGCACCTGAATGGTTGTGTTTCTGCATCTTGGTTTCAGAGGATTTCAAGAACATAAAGGAAAGCTTAGAGAAGAGAAGGCTCTGGGGAGACCTTACTGCAGTATTTCAGAACTTAGAAGCCTGTTAGAAAGAGGGAGACAGTCTTTTTAGCAGGGCTTGTTATGATAGGACAAGGGGTAATGGCTTTAAACTAAAAGAGGAGGAAATGATACATTATATATATATAAAACTATGTAAGGAAGAAATTCTTTTACCTTGAGGGTGGTGAAACCCTGTCCCAGGTTGCCCAGAGAGGTGGCAGATGTCCCATCCCTGGATCCATCCCAGGCTCAGGTTGTCTGGAGCTCTGAGTGACCTGCTCTAGCTGCGGACGTCATTGCTGACTGCAAGGGGTTGGACTAGGTGATCTTTATGAAGTCTCTTCCAGCCATAACCATTCTACTTTAAAGGAAAGGTGTGACAGATCAGTGGTGGAATAGCAAGCAGGAAATTTTAGGGCAGGAAAATAGATATCCCCCATCTTGACAGAAAGCAAAAAAGATAGATGTCTGTTCATTCCTAATGCTTCCTGTGTTACTGGGTAAGGGATAGATCTTTTATGATGAGTGACTTGGAGCCTTCCCTTGTGGCAAAGCACTCTGGATGCTGTAAGCAGGTGCAAATACACTGGCAGGATATCCAAATGTTCCTTCCAAACAATGCTGAAAGAAACCAGCACTGTTTTGCCATGACATGGGTCTGCTGACAACTTCCTATTACAGGAAAGCTTTTGGGTGTTAAGAGGAAACTTGCTCTATTTCCATCCTAGTGGTTTTTAATTCCCTTGTCTGTTGAGGGGATTTGGAAATAAAATCCCCTGCAAGGTATGGCAGAATAACTTTTATAACCTTGCTTATCTCTGATTTCATTTTGTTGTTTTTTAGATGTTAGTTTATTTAAATATTTACTTTGGGAAATAACCACCAGAGATTAAGTTCTTGGTTCCTGTAGCAATGTGGGCATTATCAGTTTATGGCTCTTTTCTGAACCAGCCCTCAGTCAAATCATTTTCTGTATGCTGGACCTGTGTGAGTAAGAACAAGAGTCACTGGTGCCTTTGTAATCAGTTCCTGACATTAGAGATAGTATAGCCAGTTCCTGGGCCTCCTTGCTCTTATATAAAGTTTGATTAAAGCACCAAGCCAAGACATAATGCCAAACTTGCTCCTAGTTCTGCTGCCAGATTATTGTATGAGCTCTAGCAAAAAACCCCAAACACTTATAATCATAAAACTTTGTGCCTGCCTGTAAATTTACAATAATCTGCCATATGTGGAGGAAGCTTGGTGTATGAAGAGTCTTGGGGGGGGAAATGTCAGTTGTAGCTTGTGTAATGCTGTTGGGAATTTACTGCTCCTGGGGTGTGCTGGAATCCTCATGGACGTGCAGTGTAGGAACCAATATTACAGGAGCATGAGTTGAGTCCTGTGAGCAGGCTGCAAGTATCTCTGCCTGTCACTTGTGCTTTGCAGCAAAGGGAGCTGCTGGAATGGTCTGGGAGGGGAATGGCAGTGTGCTGCAGCTGGCCTTGCGTGTGGATGAGACTTGGACTCTGCAGCAAGCCTCTCGTGGCTTAGACCTCACCCTAAGACCTGTGGGATGTTATGAACAGCTTAGGTCCACAGGGAGCTTACCTGTGGCATACAGCAGCCTGGTACAGTGGCTTTCCATCAGCTTTCTATCTGTGGTTTAAATTGTGTTGTAGTGTGTAAAACCAGGTTGCTCATATTATTGGATCACAGCAGGATGTCAGCTCTGTCTGACAAAACTGGTCATCAGGCCAACTGAATTCTTCTCTTTCCCTTTCAGTCCAAGAGGACGCTTCCCCCCCAACATCTAACTGAAATTGATCCCAATGTCTTTTGTTGTTCCTAGGGATACAGTGCAAGCATTTGTCTGCAGCAAGTGTTCTGATGGGTGATCACCATTCTGCTAGAGCACAACCTGCAGTTCTCTTCCTGAGGAAGTGAGCTGTACTGACAAATGAAATATATTTATCTGTTGAATAAGAAAAAACACAAACAAATGTGTTTAACTGGGAGGTGACTCAGTGTGTGACAGGTGGGATGCTGGTTACATATTTTCCTTAAGGAGTGGTGAAAGATGAGGGGAATAAATCTGTCATGTCCTCCCAGGGTGTGTATGTGGGCAGTGTGAATCAATATCTTACAAACAGGGAGATTATGGGGGGGATGATTTTTAATTCAGTGCTTCTAAATCACTGGGGGCTAAAGCTGAGGTCCACAGGCCACCACCTGCCCTAATGCATTCTGCTAAAACAATCCTCCTGGGTTCCATAAAGTTACTCTTGGCTGATGCTAAAGCAAGCACAACCAAGTCTACACGCAGTGAGAGCAGTGCAGTTTCCTCTCTGACAGCAGTTGTTTCATCAAGCAGCCTGTTCCATGTGTTTATCTGAGAACAGAACGTGTTCCTGACAGGACCAGTTCTTGTCTGCTGACAGTCTCACTGTAAAGCACATTTCTTGCCTCTCTGGGGAGCAGGAGAGCCTGCTGCCAGCAGAGCACCTGCAGGGAGGTCTTGGGAGACTGTGGACACAGCAAATCCCTCTTCTGCCTGTCTAACAGTTTGAACTGTCAACCAGAACAATCCCCAGGGAGAGAATGGACACTTAGCTGTGTGCTAGGCAGGCACAAGCTCATTCAAAGCGTAGGACTTTTTTTATGTTAGTTTGTTAGGTCTTCCAGTAGCTGCTTGGTACTGAGGCAGAGACAGAAGAGGAAGCAGTTCCTGTAGGAGTTTAGGTGAGGCTTGCATCACAGAAGCAGAGGCAGTGGCTGCTGCTGTCTCTGCCTAACAACCTCTGGACTATTCTGTAGTCCACCTTGCTCTTAAAGGAGGAATTTCACATTGACAATAGGGCATGGATGTGCCAGGACAAGGTATGATTGCTGTACTGCCTTGAGCCTGTTGGTGAACTTGGTTTGTTGCTGCCTGGTCATTCCCATGAGTAGTGTCCACACTGGACACATGGCTCCAGCCAATTGGTCTGATGGGAAGTGTTCTCATGTCCTCAACTCTTCCCATAAGTCTCGCTTTTCCTTGAACAGAGCCTGCTTCCTTATGTAGGAAGTGCAGCCTATCCTGTGAAGGTTTAGGAGCCTCTCCAGGCTGCAGGCTCTCTCGTTTCCAGGCACTGTGCTGATACAAACAGCCTGGATTTCAGGTTCTGTGGAAAACCTTACAAGGGAGCAGCCAGAGCCTCTGTAATAAAACCTTTCTGTTTATTAATGGCTTCCTGTAGCTTTCACAAGCTGTGATGCAAGCTGAAAGCAGCCTTTCTCCAAGACCACCATCTCCAATGGCTTCAGCTACCCGGCTTAAAAAGCTAAGTCAGATCAGAAACACTCCTTAAGGCTACATTGCTAACAAAAGCTTAACAGATCAGCTAAATGGCATGGGCATGACACAAAATGATTCTATTCAAGGAAAAGAGAGGACAATCTAGGATCATAAAAAATCTTTATAGTACTAGGTGTGGAAAGTGAGAACTTTAAATGTAATAGTATGCCTCAGAACATTATGTGTCTGTCCCCCTCAGATTCCTGGATCAGGAATCCCCCTACAAGGTCAGGTAAAATGGGCTGAGGAGTTTCCCCTTGGTACAGCAGTAGCATAGCTCCCTCCTTATGCATGGGCTTGGTAGTCTGAGGAATTCAGGGGAGACTAGTTCTGGGGTTTGCTGTCATGCTCTGGCTATCATCAGGGCTTCTTTAGGCCTCCTCAGGCACTTGGAGACAGATTTATCTCTGTGCCAGCTGCTGACACTAGCTGAGGGGCTGAGTAACATGTCAGTGATGGCACTGGTCTGATCTGTGCCTGAGCAGAATTGAGGGGCAGTCCATTGCCATCATGACTCATTTTGATAAACATGAGCTAATTAATTCTTGTGAGATCCCTCTCAATCTAAGGGAGAAGAAAACCCAAGAGTTTTGACCTCATAAAGGTTAAATCCTAATCTGTTAATTCCATTTACCAGCCATAGAAACTGAAGCAGTCCCTGAAGTTGCAGCAGAGCTGGTGGCAGGTACCTGATTAGCAGTGCAGGTTCTGTCTGCATTTGTTCCTCAAGCCAGCAGGCAACAGCTGTCTGTCCTGGCATGTCATTGTGCCTGAATTCTGTCCAGGCAAGCAAGCCTTTTCACCCTACAGGGGCTCCTTGTGAGTGGTCTTCTGGGTTGGAGTATCTTTAGGGTCAGCACCTTGTTGATCTGCAAGACATTTCTTCACCTGCCCAGAGCCTAGGTCCAAAGTTGTCCCCAACACACAATAATTGACAAGAGCTGCTAAGTGCTACACAAAATAAGTATGAGATTGCTTGGCAAGTAGGGTTTTCTTAAGTTTCTGTATTGTGTGTTACTGTGATTTCAAACATCTGTGGTTATAAGCTTATCAGATTGCTAAAAATGAACTTTCTATAAAAATCACCCTGGGCCCCTCAGCTGTGTTTTCCTCTATTATTTATAGACAAATTGAAAACAAATGGTCCTCTTTCAAAAACAGAAAAGCACAATGAAATGGAAACAGCTGTCAGAATGTGCTTTTCCTCCCAGCCATCCACAATACAAAGTAAATCAGAGATGATTTCCTTTAATCTGAAGTACATTGCCATTTAATGGTGGTTTCAGTGGCAGTTCCAGTGGAAGCTGAAGGGAAAAGTGTCAAGACTGTTGCAATGGGATGTAAAGGGTGGTCTGCTTGAAAATAAGACCCAATTAAATGCCTTCCTCAAGATGGAAAGGGAATTCCAATTTGTCTTGTGTTCTGCAGATGGGGTTTGTTTCTGGGGAGCTAGAATTGTTGCTTTGGATTTTTGGCCAGAACATGCAGCCTGAGAAAGTATGAGGCAAAAATGCTGTCCAAACTCTGTTCAAGGTGTCTTACTCCTCCTGCCCTTTCTCTACAGTCCCCTCAGCACAAAAGATTCTTACCACTTGCTGACAGAGCCCTAGCTCCTTTTCCTGCTGCTTCCTCCTGTGGAAGAGCTCAGGAGCCTGCTCTGAGGATCAGGTGCAGCATCAGCACTCCTGGCATGGCACCTTTCTGAGCAGAACACTGCCCATTCTGCTGCTTTTGTCTCTATCTATGGCAAAACTCATTGCAAGAGAGCTCAGAGCTCCTTTCTTGGCAGTGACACATCTGCACAGTATTGTGCTGTTACAGGAAATGTGGAGAAGATTCCTTGGTCTTTAAAAAAGAAGCTACACAAACCTGAGGGATTCAGATGTCTGGGGCAGATTCATGCCTGCACATGCTGCTTGGGGTGAGGTGGCATTTTTCTGTTCTTTCACATCACATCCCATTTGAATGCGTGCTGTGACTAACAGGTAGGGACCAGTGGTTGTGGAAAATGCTAAGCTTGTTCACCATCTTTTGCTAACAAGAGCTCCTCTGCCTCCCTGGTGAGCAGGACTGTGGTCAGTCAGGACTCAGCCCCATTTCCCTGCATGAACAGGGACACTGTGTGCTTACTTTTACATTGCTGCTTCTGCTGGAGCCTTTCATCTGAGAGCAGGCAGAGGACTGGCCTCCCAAGGCATGGTTAGTGCTCCTGCCACAGCAGGAGAGAGACAATTCTCTGGTATTCAGGTGTGCCCCTCTTTGAGGGATGGGATTAAAACAGGAGCCTGGCAGTGCTCCTGAGGTGCTGGAGCCAGGCACTTGTTTCAACCATGTCCTCAGCTCATGCTGGAGTGGTGGCTAGGCATCTACTTCCTTTTCCTGTGTCCTCCTGCATTCCTTCACCAATCCTTTAGTCAGTGCAGGTAAGAAACTTGGTTTGGTTGTGCCAGCCAGGAGGCAGCCACAGCATGGACAGTGCAGAGATCTTGGTCCCTGGTTCAGTATATGCTTTCTCCTCTGGGTAGACATCAGCTGTGTGGTGTGAGCCTTGGCCTCCTTAGTGTCTGTGGGAAGGGTGTGTGATGGAAGCAAAGCCCCAGCCAAGGGAGTGCTGGCCTGCAGAGTCACATGGACAGCTTATGGAGCTGGCCTCATGCAAACAAAATGTGCCCTACTGTACTCAGATGAGAAATTATTCACCTAGGAGCAAAAAGTTGAGGTTTTGGCTCTTGAATGGGACCTGTGTTCGTTCTGTAAAGGATAAGGATGGCAAAGGATATGGAGCTTAGAGGGGATGATAGTGTTAATGCAATCCTTGAGGTGCAAACAAGAGTGCTGAGAGCAGCAGTGGCCTACAGCATGCCCTCTGCCAGCCTGTGCTTTAAGAGGATGTTAAAAGGCTGAAGGGTGCAGAAAGCTGGAGAGCTACAGACTGAGTTTTGCATGGAGAGAGATCAAGAATTCAACCTTTTCAGCCTATCACAAAAACAGTTGAGGAGCAACTTGATTACAGTGCTTAAGCACCTTTGTGGGGAGGAAATATGTACTTAAGGGCTCTAATTTAGCAGGATGAGTCACAAGACTGAACTTGAAACCAGAAAGCCTAGAGTTAGGCATGTATCTTTAGCAGTGAGATTTAATAACCACAGTAATAAACTACCAAGCAAAGTGATATATTCCCCAGCTCTTGATTTATTTAGGTCAGGACTGCATGCCTACTTGAAAGAAGTGCTTAAACCAAACACAGGCTGCTGGCTTGAGCAAAGGTGGCTGCAGTTAAATGGCCTCTTGTACAGACTGTGGGATCTAAGGTGACACAGGAGTTCTACTTAGCTTTGGACTTCATGAGTTGATGAAATAAAGTGATTCTTCCTCTGAGACTGTCTGTTCTGATAAGCACGATCTACAGCTACTAAATAATGTGCAATAGTTAGTCATCTATGACAATAAATGACCTGGTATTTTAGAGACAGAGGAACTTGGGTAAGGATGATGAAGGACAGCCAAGCTAATGCTTTGGAATTAGTATATGGAATCATAGGTGTAAGATGCTATGAAACTGATATTTGAAGACCATTTACTGTACTCTGAAATGCTGCCCTGGGTTACTGTTAGAGACAAGATTATGGACACAGGCAACTACTGTTCTGATAACATATGGAATCAAAATTAGCACTCATGTTTTTCAAAGCCTTGAGCATCCATAGGCCCAGATATAGTTCTATGCGTTTTTTACATCTTTTGGTGCACATATGTATGTATCTGTGCATTTAGTTGCATAAATACTTCCTTTTTTATCACCTGCTAAAATGATAAAGTGGAAAAGAGGTTTGAAATCTTTGTGTAGGGATGACATCTCTGTACTGATCTAGAACAAAGACTGAATCTTCAGATTAGTAAATCCTCTTCATCCTTTTTCTGCTTTCTCTTTTCTTAAATAGCACTATACTTTGCAGCCATCTTTGTGAATCACATGTTACAAACCTAAAAAGACTGTGTCAGAAGCTAGTATCTCTTTGGGTTTTGAATCTTGCCAGCAAACCCCCACAGTTAACAGTGATGACTGAAGAAGAATCTCTGTCAGAGCAGTGCTACTGTGTGCTGTGCACTCTGCAGTCATTATTTTCAGAAATCACTTAGTTTAGGGCACTTCCCTGTGACTTTTCTCTCAAACATACCCTATTAACAATGTACTTGGTCTCAGACTGTACTGCAGCTGATGATAAACAGATGGATCTTGGTCACTGAATGAATACGAGAAAGCTCTTAGAGCATGGTGTAGTTCTTATTCCCACCCAGCTGCCTCAGGCTTCTGTCCTCTAGAAATCCTCCTGAGCAGTGAAGGCTTCTCAGTAGGTTTGAGGGTGAGGGTCTCTTCCTGGCCACATATCACTTTCTTAGGCTGGTCTTCCACAGAATTCGTAAGAAGGAAAATGCATGATGCTGCCGAAAAGACATTGTCTTCAGAATGACCTGAAAAAATGGGGTTTGGGTGAAAGTTGACTCTTGGTGGAAAAGGGGGAGAAGAGAAAAGAGGAGGCAATGCAGTGCTGCCGTGAGCCACCAAAAGCCCTGTGTGGCTGGTTGCAGCTTTGTCTTTGGTGCCAGTGGGGCACAGGTGTCAGTGGTGTCCTGTGGAGGTGGCCAAAGGGCAGAGAGAGCTGCAGGGATGTGGGGAGCGTGGCACCCTGGGCATGTCTATGTGCTTCCAGCTGGGTGATGTGGCTGAGGCCTTGCTCATTGCTACGTTAGGAAGGCTTTGTGCCTGCCCTGTGAGAAAGGATTGGAGAGAGAGAGAGCAGCCAGGGCTGCTGGAGCCTTTCCCATGCTCACAAAGCTGCCTCGCTGCAGATTCAGGTCGTTTCCGCTCCCAGCCGTGCTGATAACCCTCACCTCCCTGACAGCAAATAAACCCTGAGACTCCCCAAATGTTGGGACACATCCTGCAATTCAGCTTGAAATGGGGTCAGTCAACTGTCAGAAAGTGACCCATTTTCCCAGCTGCTGCTCAGTGTGCTTAGCCGTGAGGCAGCCTGGGTTTGAGCTGTGTCTCTCCCCCAAAACGTGCTGATGTGTGAAAAGAAAAGAGGAGTTTCAGTGCTTAGGAGGGGAACCTTGTGTTTTGGTCAATGATATCTGAAAACCAAAAGGAGGCTGAAGTGGTTACTAAAGTCATTGTAAAATGACACAAAGTACCTCTGGAATAAAGCTGTGGTTTTGGAGCGCTCCAGCTCGCTGCAGGAACCACTGCAGTTCAGACAGACAGAGGTTCCGAGGGCTGATGCTGAGGTATCCAAGACTGACTGCAGGGGAGGGAAGGGATCAGCAGCTGTTTAGAAGAAGGGTCTCACAACACTGTGACAATCAGATGTTTGGTCTATTTCAGCTTTACCTTGTCTGGATTGTAGATTTAGTGGAGACTTGGATGTATTTGTGCTTTGAGGACTTCCATCTCAACAAGAAGTGTTGATGCTGCACACGAGGAGACTAGTTTCCTGTTTCTATGTAGCTTTCTACCCTTCTATATCCTATTGCTCTCTCAAAAAAACCCAGGCTGTTGTTTTTGTGCTGCTTTTACCAATGTCTTCTGAGCTGTTCTTGGAAAGCAACAGGAAAGCATTTTTCTCACCTTGGGAGTGATCTGCTTCTAACATGTGGATTGGACTGAACCTTTTCAAACACAGGCTAAATGGGTCTTAATGTTTATACTGAACCACTTAAAATAAGGGTAAAGGCCTTCTGGGACTCTATTATGGACATGAGTTCAAATAATTTGCACTATGTTAGCACTTTAAAAGTAGACCACTGAGAAAATAATGATGTTCCTAATATTTTTAAAGAGATGAGAAATAACTGTTATTTAATCTTTCTCCTTACTAATGGAAAGGATTCCTATCTCTCTATAAAATATAAACATATATCAATATAGGTAAATCTCATCTGCCTCTTCCAATTTGTTCCTTTCCTACATTATGCACTTGTGTGTTACAGTAATCTCAAGAGCTCCCTTTTAACTTGGAGGTGAAAAAACATCACCTGTGCCTCTGTCCCCACTCTCAGAATGATAAAACCTTTATGTTGCAGTGAGTATTTCTCTCTGAGCATTGACAGCAAACTCTTCGGATGGGGCTGCACAGAGTTTAGAAGTGGGATGCCCTGTGGCATTTAATCATAGCTAATGTGGAGCTCGGGAGGAAGAGGAAATGATTTTTATAACTGTTAAGCGGCAGAAGGACAAACAGCCAGGGCTGGGAAGAGCAGCTGTGGTGTGCAGGGGAGCCTAAGGCTTTTGGTGCAGAGGCAGGAAATGGGCTGTGTGCATCAGGAGGGGTGCCCCCAAATGCACTGGGGGCTTTCAGAGATGTATTTAGGTCACTGACACTTTGAAAGCTTTCTACGTTTCGAGCCTAGGGGCTGTGACAAAGGCATGTGAACTCCGAGTGAAGGCTAGCATCCATCCGTGGCTGCTCTTATTGTATCCACAGGAATTGCAGATCAATGAAGGATGTTAGCAATTATGTGCTGAAATAACTAAGTACAATGGGATGAGGTAAGGAAAGCTCTGCAGCCTTGGATTTGAATTTCTTTTGGTTGCTGTCAGTTTGTGCCAGTAACTATTTGCAATGCTTAGTGTGTCTCAGGGGCTGTCCTATATTGTTCAGTACAGGAAATGTGAGAGACACAAGTCCAGCAGCAAGCATCCAAGCTGCATGTGTGGGTATGATCTTTTCCCTGGTGCAAGCCCCTTGCTCTGGGGGGCAACTTTGCTGCAGGACTTGAAGGACTTGACTATTTCATGGACAGAGGCTAGTTTCTGTCTTTTGGCACACATTCCTTTATAGCAGATATTGTCCTGGATTTTAAGGCTGAGAAGTGGTAACCATCACATCACTTGACTTTCTGCAAACCTCCAAGCCCCAGTGTGTTGTGAGGAAAGTCCTGTGTGCTGCCTCATGCTCTGCTGGTTCCCTGTGGTTCTTTCTGCTTGTGAGTTTCCCAAAGGGCCAAAGCCAGGGCTGCACGCCTGACCCCCGTGTCCAGGACACTGGGCAGGCTGCAGCAAGGAGGGGAATCCCTTTGAAGCTGTGGAGCTGCTCTCCAGAAGCTGGCTTGAGCCCCGTGGTGGATGCAGCTTCCCGGGGCCCTCAGACCACCTCCTTGAAAGGGATCTGATTCCCACTTCCCCTGGTAGCACAACCATATCAGTTCCAGTACAGTGCAGCCTTCTCCCACTGCAGAGCAGTGGGCTGAGCCCAGCTCTAAACTGCCTCAGGATGACAGACACTTGCAGAAAACCCCATGACAAACTCTCTTTCTGAACAGCCAAAGCACAGGCTAGGAGACCCCAGAGTCTATGGCTTCCAGTTAGGACAATTAATCAAACAATTGCCATGCATTGTGTGAGCTCTTTCACAGTTTGTGCACTTATCTTTGAGACATCTGCAGAGCAGCATGGCTTGGATAGGTTTCTGTTGCTACTCTGAGCCTTCATTGGCTCTTGAGAGTGAGTGAAGAGGAGCCAGACAACATAAAGGGCAGATAATCAAAGCTTTTGACTCTCAGATCCTTACAGATGTGCCTTCTGATGAAATGACTAACATTGCCAGACCAGCAAGGAGCAACCACAAGGCACCTGTATTTATTTAACTTCAATTTTTTTAGATAACTTGTCTTTATGCTCTTGCAGTTTTAACTATGGATTCTGGATTTAAGTCACGAGGCTTCCTTTGGATCTGCCTAGCACAAGTGTAAAATGAGTCACTTGAGACTGGTTGTTGATAAGAGGTCTTCTCCTGTAAAAGCAGTATGTGCAAAGGTAGGATCAGGCTGAGGTGTGGGTGATGAGTCCAGGGTCTAGTTGTTAGAAACATCTTTATCACCAGCCTCCAGGGTGAAGTCTGCTTAGGGCATGTACTAGAGGGAGGAAAGGTTTTTAGCAGCAGCCTTTGGTTATTGTAAATACATAATTAGTGACCTCATTTTCCTTTTTGAATGGCCATGAATCTTGTGAATTCCACTGTGAAAACAGAAAGTGAGACTACCTGCAGCTGGGGCTCCCCAGCCACTTCAGCCTGCCCTGGGTGAGACTCCAGGTGAGGGGCAGCCAGCTTTCCTCACTTTGCAAGCTGCTTGCCAAAGCTGAGATGTTTCCAGAGGCCTTGGGCTACAAACTGCACACCTCGGAGCCTCCGTTCCAGGAGTGGCATTGCCAGCAGCTGCATAGGAGCTTTGCTGCTCTGGTCACCATGGAAAGGAAGAAAGCTGCATATATGGCTGTGTCCCAGGGTGACCTAGTGGAGTTGGCTGAATTAGCTCCTGATGTCTTGCTGCCTTTCACAGGAGCAGGCTCTGACTGTATGGTCACCCCTGTGCCAATGCAGTCCTGCTGCCAGATGCCTCAGGGCAGCCCCGGCACATGAAGCACACTGCTTGCTCATGGCTATATGAGACTCACCCGATTCTTGCCCTTGCCCTTGTCTTCCCTGAAGGCAACTAGACAAAATGTGCAATGCTAGGTAGAGTCTCCTATCAGAGCAGCTTGGAAGATGCACTGTGGCTCCAGTTGCTGCTGTTCTCGGGTGCCAGGAAGGGAGCAAAGGTGGTACTTGGCTGTTCCTGGAAAGCAGTCAGCTTCTCTGTAAGGAGAGTTAGTGTAGTTACAATTTGCTGCTTCTGGATGCAAATATTCTCTATGTTACAAGGTAAGATTGAATGAGGCATCCTTCACTATTCTACTGTTCACGATACTCAAATTGTCAATACTGACCAGGAGTCATAAGTGAATGAGCAAACCCAAGCCTTTCCATGGCTCTGGAGATGTTTTTGAGCATATCAGCAAAGAGTAGGGAAGGGCTGGGTTTGGGAGGGCAAGGCTGCTGCAGTAAACATTTTCTAGTTACTGCTGATGTTCTGCAAAGAGCTGCTCTGTCCAGCCTGACAGATACAACCTGCAACTTGCTTACCACAAAATAAAGCACAAAGAAAGTTGTCAGAGTTATTATATTTTTCTACTGTGCAGTTCCTGTACCTGTCCAAAGGAATATTATGGGGTAGAGAATGAGGAGGATATGTGGTTTCCTGAGCCATGGCTGAGGAGATGGATTACTAAGAGAACTTGGACAGTAGGTTTGTTGCTATGAAGGAACACTTGGGAAATCCTGTTTTCTGCATTTGAGTGTGGCAATCATCCTGATGTTCTTCCTCATCCCAACCAGGATCAGAGTGTGTAATTACCCTCTCTATAATGAAGGTGTTGAAACCCTTTCTGCAAGAGTCTCTCTGACCTAGAGGGAGGGGTGGTTTTGCTGAGTCTCTGCAGCACTGCACGCAGCTGGCATGTGCTGTATTGTGCCTGATGTTCCCACAGGGCTCCCTGATATCCCTTGGTGGGCAGGAGGGCTGTGCATGGACAGTGTCAGTGTTAAGGAACAGGATTCCCATTTACCTTCGGCGCTGCTGAAACACTTGGGGCTCGATGGCTGAGAGTAATGTGTGCCCTGCTCTTGCTGCTGATTACCTGACTCTTTCCTTTCATTTTGCCATTAACAAGCTCTGCTTCAGGTGCCTGTTAACAAAATGATTTGCTGCACATGCTTCCACTTTCTGTGTCAGGGACAGTTGCTGGCTTTGCCAAATGCTTGCTGTTTGTCAGGCTGCTCTCCCTGCCTGGAAATGCTTTGCCTGCTCCAATTTTTTTCAGGCTCATACCTGGAGGACTTGTTACTTGGTAACAGAGTTCCATTTGCCAATTGCCCACTATTTCCTTCTCACCATATTACAGACCTGATTATTAACATTTAGTTCAGAGAAATTGCTGTCATTATGTGGAGTAACTTCCTCTAGAGGTTACTTATTAACCTCAGGTATTTGACTGTGCGATTATAATTGCCAAATGCCACAGGCATGGAAAACCTTTGAACTCCTCCAGCTATTGCTGTATGGCAGAAATGCTATCAGCTGTGATTTTTATGTTCTCCACATCTTCCCTCCCCCAGTTATTTTTCTTTTTGACTGTGCTCTTGTTCCATTCCTCTTGGTGTGCTCAGCTGCTGAAGAGGAGAATGTTGCCTTGTGCAGAGGAATCACTGTCCTGCTCCCCTTGTAGATCTGAGCTTGGCTAAGCCGAAGAGACATTGCAGTCCTCATCTGCTTGGCAGTGTAACTAAGAACAGAATTCAGTCTCCTGACTTTACCTGAGAAGTGAAATACTTTGGAAGTCAACAGTCCCGTGTGGCATGGTCCATGCTCTGACTATGTAGTGTTCCAGCATTTAGAATGGCTCTGCCATACCTGCTTTTGGGAGACTGTCAGCTCTAGAGCTTTATACTGTGTGCAAGGAATGAAAACTTTCAGACAAAACCACCCTGCCCCCCCTTTTTCATGTCTATACCAACAGAATCAGCAGCATACTAAAGTGTTTGTCTCAGGGCAGCATGTGTTCTCTGGAAGAATCTTCCTAAACATACTTGTCTTCCTTTCTTAATGCACTCTTCCTAAAGTCCATTGACATTCCTGGTAACCTGATGCCTCTGACAGGGATAGAGCAGAGCTGCTGTAGCTGTAGTGTGTGCTTGTGTTGCCCCATGACTTCAGTGAGGAAATATAGATCATATTCAGGAAATTAGGGGACAAGTGAGATACAGACATGGTGCTTAAACAGAACGAAAACCCCCAGAAAATGTACCCAGGCAATAGGCACATTTGTACATGGAGTCAGACTGAGCCTTGACAGTAGGAAACAAAATGATGTGGTGGGCAAGGAAACCTGAGTCTGGTAAACATGCTACAACACAACTGTTGGATAGCCAGTGCCATAAATAAAGAGGGGAAAAGCTGAAGTGATATCAATAAATGAGTCTTCCCAAGTCTGAGCAGAGCGGGGGGAGAACAAGATGATCATGACAGAGCAACTTTTATCAAGCCCTTAGTTTAACATTGCTTGCCCCCTCTGCTCTGTCCTTTTAATCTCAGCATGAATTTGGTTTTTGTTTTTAAAGGGGAGAGGAAGTGAGGAAAAAACCCCCTCAAACCCAGCTATGTGCTTGCATTCTGCGCATAGCACAATGCCCATAATGAAAGTGCCAAACCAGTGCTCTCATATTCATGATGAAAAGTGTTTAATAGTGTTTTAATAGTGACCTAATTCCCCTCTTTTTAATGGGAATTTGGTTCACCGTCTAGAACAAATCTTGCTCCTGGTGTCAGTGGATTTTCTCATCTGATGGTGTGTCAGCTGTTAACTTCTCAACTGCCCTGTGTTGCAAGGAGCTAAGCAGAAGAATTTGTGTTGACATCTAATGTTACTCCCTGGGATAAACTCCATGATCCATGAAGTCCAAGCAATGCAGAAGGTGTATAACACATTTTAAATGGTTTTTAGTAGGACTGTGCTTCACGGAACTCCTGTTTGCTTCTACACAACCTGCTCCCCTGCAGCTCCAGCTCTGATTCACAAGGTACATCATTCAGCACTGTAGGAATAACTCAGTTTTCAGTTGTTGGTTGATAGGTTATTGTCAATAAATCCACATCACTTCATGCAAACTAGTAGTATGGCTTAAAAAACCCAAGCCCCAGAGTAGCATTACCTCTTTAGAGACCTTCTCAGGAATACAGCAGGAAAAAGAACTTGCATAGTGTGAAAATTAGCAGCAAAACTTCCCAGGAGACAGCACTTGGTAAAATTCAAAGCCTGTTAGATACCATATATCTGTACTGTATCAGAGAATTTGGTTTGCACACCAGCGAGCTCCAAATCACTGCCCTGGAAGCAAATGTGAGCAGAAGCATTAGGGGAACAGGGCACTGGTGCAGCCAACACCTGAGACAAGGCATGTTCCTTGTGTTCAGGAGCACCAGTACATGTTTCAAACCACTTAGTTATTTATTTATGAGCTGTCTGAACTTTACTGTCCCCTACTGCACGGGCATTACAAAAGATTTAGCCTTATTTTAAGATGTGGAGTTGTTTTGTTTGCGCTGGTGTCATAGACAACAGAGCTAATGTTTTGTTCTGCAGAAGCATCAGTGATAGTTCACCTTTGTTACTTTTTTCCCCATGTATTGAGTTTGCAGGTGCAGAAGAAACAGTTATTTTTAGTCAAAAATTGAACTATGATAATTATAAAGTACTTTCTACCACTGATGTCGTGGCAAAGTTTATGTTAAGCAATGACTATTAGATTTCCATAGAAGAAAGTGAAATTGGATAGATCTCTCTTGGAGCACCTCTTTTGTAACACCACTTGAGGGGAGAAAACAGATAAACAAAAAAAAATAAAGGGGGGAAAAAAAGAGGAAAAAGAGGCTTAGAGTAGAGCACAAACAGTGCTGTCCTCATGATAGACAGTAACAAGCTGGAGTTGTCATAAACACTCTATTTTCATAGGGTCTGGATATGTGCCTTTGCCAGATTCATTGGAAGCAGGATTTATTGATCTGGAAGCTCTACAGAAACATCTGTGAGTTTGTGTAGTATTTTCTTATTCAAGTTTCATTTTGAGAATGAAATCCATACAAGTCTTACAAAGTGGACAGGACATTGATTGGCCACCAGGAAGGTTATACTGAAACTTACTGGGAAAATACTTTCAAGATGCTTGGTGAGATTTAGGCTGCTGCTTGCTTTTTTTATTTACTTAGTTCTCAAAAATATAATTTCTCTTCACTAGTCCTGATGTGATCAGGTGTTTGGTTTTTTTTTCCATCAGGAAGGGAAAAATAGCAGCTCTAGACCTGACTGATGTGTTGCTTACTAGGCTAGTGCAGGTGGGAGGAGTGACGAGATGCGAGTTCAGCATCATCATGGGGAGGAGCATGGGTAGATATACTTAGGACAGAAGTTGCTGTCAATTGTAAGGGAGGCAGAAAGAACAAAGTAAATATTAAATGGAGAAACTTAGCAAATGCTGGGATCCTTTCTCCGAGCCTTTTCTTGCCTTTTAAAATGGCTTCTTTTCTTTTTCCCTTCCGATCTCCTAGAGCTGAGCAGGGTGGGTTGGTTGGTTGGTTTGTTTTCCTGGAGGGGAGAGAAGAATCCCCAGTGGAGTTCCACTCCATGCAAAAGATGGGATCTGCTGTTTCTGACTGAATGTGTGTGGAGTCCTGTGCCTTTAGAACATTGCCAAATATCCTCTCCCCACAGCTCCATTCCTCCTGCTCTCCACTGCCCGAGGTGGAAGCTGTGGCTCTAGTTGGGGATTTACCATTTCCTCCCAGGATCACCTGTGCTGTGGCTTAAATACAAGTTTGTTTCTTCAGCTGTCTGACTTTCAAGTTTATCTGACTTGTGCTGACCCCTTAGTTTTATAATGAGCTAGTTTATTTGCTTGTGCAAATTGGCTTTTCTTAGACAGAACTATAGCAGACTGTACAGAGGCCAAACTTTTGATCATTCCACCTCCGGAAGGGGGAAAGCTGCAATGTCTTTCTGCACTCACTGAGCACTCTCTGGCTTGTTAATATTATTAAGTTACTGTTCCTGAACACAGTATTGTAGGTTGTTTTTTTTAATGCTATGTTGTAAAAGTCCAGTGTGTAGAAAAATATTTTCTTCTGTCTGTGCTAGAAATATTGATTGGGTTTAGAGGCTGATTGCTCCTCTATTCACAGGAAATAGAGAACCTTTCCTTACAGCCAGCCTGACTGCTTCTAATTCTTCTTTAAATAGGTCTAGGTTATACCTCTAGTCATGCACATAGGGAGGCATGAGGCAGAATGCTGGAGGAGGAGGAGTAAACAGTGACAACATGCCAGTTTTTCCTCGATGGGCCTCGATCCTCTCATAGAGCCCAACAAAGCCAGGAGGGAGGTGCCAAGATAACTTTTTAATAAACAACATAGGCAGTAGGAAATAATACTGGTCAGGGCTTGTTTTTCTGGCTCAGGGCCTCATTCCAACCTGTTGCAACCAGCTCTTGAAGGTCTATGGGGACACCCCCATACAGGAGGCCCCATGGAGGAAAGGAGCTTTTGCCTTGCTGTTTGACTGGGAGCCTTGCCAGTGGCGAAGTTCAAAGTGCAGTTTCCAGTAATTTGCTGTTCCTACCCTGCCTGTTTGATAGGCCAGGACAGAAGCATGCAACCCCAAGTAATATTTCCTGATGTCTGACATTTCTCAAGGTATGAATGGAGGTTGCTGAGGCACTCAAACTTGGAAGGGTTTTCCTGACTCCGACACCTTGGATGCTTTCCTTTTCTCCTCTGGTGGAGCCCCCTCCCTCCCCCACCTCCTCCTCAGGTCACCTTCCCTGCTGTTGTCAGTTCCCTATGTGGATGACATTCATATTGATTGTTTCCCTGTGCAAACACTCTGGGGCTGCTCTTGTGCAACTAGAAAAATCCTATTGATTTACTGAGTGTGAGGCTTATTTAGGTTGATATCCTTCTCTAGGAGTGATAACACTTTCATCTCCCCTTAGAATTAGAGTGAACCTTTCTGGTTTTGGGGGAGGGGATGCAGATGAATTTCTTTTTGCCCTGTTAGCTGTGGTCAGAGGGAGGTAAGCACGAGGAGAAGCCAGTGGAATAGCTTCTGTTCTAATGTATGCAGTTGTAGGCCATGTGTATGCCATTGTGGTTAGGGAGGAAGCATCCTCTATAATTAAGATTATACAACCATTCCTATTGTAATCCTTTGTTTTCAGCTTTCCAAAACTTGCCTGTTTTGGGCTGATGTTTTTCTGGCTTGTTCTCTGCCATGTCACAAATTATCCAAGCAGGGGTATCTGTGCTGGAGAGAGCTGAGGCAATGGACTTCTCTTGCCTGCTTGGAAAAAAGCCTCTGATGATCTTTAAAAATAGATCCAAAGTCCAACCGAGCTCTAGGTAGAAATTTGCCTGGATGTCACTGTCAAAGAGGGAAAGGGCTTTGGTGAATACTTTCTCTTAGTGAATAATCTCTTTGTGCAAAAGCAGTGGCAATGTGCTGTGTGAGGGCAGAGCAGAGGCCGTGAGGCTTCTAGAGCCTCAGGATGCAGGCCTCCTGCATTCTCAGTGTGGGCTGTTAGCTACCTACAAACCAGAGCAGCAGGAAATCTAAAGGTGCAGGATTTGGTTCTAGCTGCACCCCTACAGGACAGTGAACATACTTAAACAGAAATTAAGTACTGAAATCGTGTGAGCTGATTCTGTACTGAAGCTTCCTTTCTTTGGCTGAAACTTTCATCTCACCTCTGTTTTGAAAAACAAATAAAATTCCTGTGACTAGCATGTATCTCAAGTTTTCAAATAAACAAGCAAGCAAATAGTTTTTCCTCCAGAGTGCACTGACAGGTGTTCACACAATCCAAGCACTTAAGATGTTTTAATCATTAAACTAAAGAGTTCCTTGAAAGCTGAGGAATTTGGAGCTAATTCTGATCTTTACACTTCTGCTGATCACATCCACTACACTGTGTCCAGTGTGGTGATATCCATGGGACTGCCCGAAGAGTGAGCTAAAGGAAACAGTGAGAACATTCTTCTGAGGCGAATGTTTGCAATAGTGTCATTGGAATTGCATTATTCATGGCTGGTGCCTTTTTTCCGATGTTTAGTCAAAAATTCTCTTGGGGGCAGTGGGAGAAAGCATTGCACAGCAAATAATCACAAGATGATCTGCAGTGGCACTTAGTTTGCCCACGAGTGCATCCCTGTAGCAGGGTGTTTGTCATGTGGCAGGCAGCTGTGTCCCACCCCTGGATGCTCAGCTCTCCTCTTTAAGCAGCTGCAGTGCCTTGGCCTCCCTCTGCTTTGACTTTGGGCCAGAGGGATATGAGTGGAGTGGAAGGCAGAAACCTGCAACCTGGTCTGTGATTTATTTGTTCTTTATTACTATTAATTGTGTGCAAGAGTCATTTACTGAAGACTGGCTGCACCAATTTGTTAAAGGCACGGTCTCCTGTGGGTAGCAAAGACTCTGGCTGTGATACAAGCACTGTGAAGGGAATGAAGAATGTTGGGTTGCATCATGAGACCAAATGGCAGGTAAACAAAAGAAGCATGCCATGTTCAGATGAAATAACTCCTCCTAAATCTGGGGGGTTGCAGCCAACCTCATGCAGCTGTGTTGTGTAGCCAAGAGAAGCACCAGAGACACTACAGCAAGGCTCTCTAGTGGGTTACTACACTGAAACTGCAACCTAACCCTGCTGAGAAGGTGTAGGGCTTGCTAGATCATGGGAGAATTCTTCAGTATAGTCCTTTGTGTCTCTGTTGTTGGTATGTGAAACCAGAATGATTTTAGAGACTTACTTTGGATTCTGTAGTATTTGCCCAAATGTGAATTGTAGAGAGGGAGTTGATTTTGTGCTTTGAGATTGTCTGCAGAGAAGAAGAAATTGTGACAGAAGGAACACGTCCTGTTGTTCCCTGCAGCAGTATAAATGCTGAAGGTGATTCAGTGATCTGCAAAGTTCAGCACAAGTCTTACTGAGTGAAATTGATGAGAACAGAGCAACTGTCATACTGGATTATATCAAAGGTTATTGTGGCCAAGTATCCTGTCTCCAGCAGAGGCTGGTGAGGGAAAGATTGGAAAAGGGCCTGAGGAAGGAGATATATGTTTGAAGTGATATTTCCCCTGCTGCATCTCTTGAGCCTCTGACAGAGCAGTATAGCAGCTTCCTAGCCTGATGTTTGCATTCAGGCCACTGTGCTTGAGAGCTGCTGCTGGCTGTGTCTGTCACCCCTTTCTCTGATCTCCAACTGAACCTAGGTGCTTCTTTGCCTCGACCAGCCCCTGTGGGCACTGGGTTCCACATAGTAATTGTTACAGGAAAAAGCACTTCCATTTGTTTCTGAGTTGCTGCCAGTTTATAAACAGGCTCCCTGGCTTCCTTTTTCTAGATACAGTCAATTTCCTTCTGTACCACATAATTCCATTCATTATTTTCTAGATGCTGATTCTGTCCTCTCTTAGCCAGCTGCCATGTCCTGGTTTATTTGGTTTCTTCTTGTCCAGAAGTTGTACTCTGTCAGTAAGTTTCCATGTTGCCTTTTTCTCTAAGCTTTTCTAGCTCTCCTGTGTTTTGAGATGCACAGGACCAAGGTAAAGGCAGCACTGCAATCAAAGGGCCCTGGTGTGTGGCCCATGGTTTGTATCCCCTTGAGGTTGAATGAGCAAATGGCCATGGACTTGAGCCAAAGGCTGTACTGATTAGCCAGAGAAGACCAGTACTGTCAGGCTTTGTCTGTGTGGTGTCAGAACAAGATAAAACTGTACAAGTGCTCCTTGTTACCTGCTTCAAGTTCATCATCTCACTTCTGAGGTTACAGCTGTGATGCCAAAGCTTTGGCTAAACCATACTTCAAGTTCCAGTACCTGAAAGCGTGAGTGCCAAAAGGAAAAGATGATCCCAGCCATCACAGGATGATGAAAGGAACTGGGGCAGGAGGAGGGGGAAATTCCTAGCTTGTTCACAAAAAGCTATTACATGCCCCCTAAGCCCTCCAGTCCACAGGATGGGTTGTTTTCCAGGATTTTTCTTGATTCCCTTTGGATTTCTCTCTAAGCGCTGATATAACTTGCCCTTAACAAGATATTTTGAAGTGGAAGATGGGGATGGATGTTTGAGACTCCTCTCAAATCTTGGCTTCACTGAGTGCTGGAAGCCCCAGGCACTTCAGTAACAGCCATCTGCAGAAGCCTTACAACAGCTAAAATCCAAGTGGTTCCTTCCATGGCAACCTTACAAGTCAATAATTTGAGCTCAGATCGTGTCCATGCCCAGTGAAGAGCAAGGATTACATCCCCATTTCCCCTTGCTGTTCTGTGCAGTAATTCCAGGCGCATTCCCTGCAGGGAGCTGAGCAGGCAGGAGGAAGGGAGTGTCATCCTCCGGGGAGCTGTTAGAGCATCCGCTCCCCCCAGGAAAGAGCAGGGAGGAATTCCGACCATTCCTTGCCAAGCTGTTCCAAGGACAGAGTACTTCCACCCCACCAGCTAGTCAGGGCTGCTTCTGAAGGCTTTATTTCGCCATCTGGACTTCAGTAACTTTTTTAAGCCTCGTTTTGTACTGAGGATTACAGTGAATTTAGATCCAAACCATTGCTCGGGCTGCATATCCAAAATAAGCATTGTTAACAAAAGCCAAGGGCCTTATGCATTTTATTCAGTGCTGAGAGCAGCTTGACTGCTAATATTTCATGTGCTGGAGGAGAGGGAGCTGTAGTGTCTCAAGCTAATTCTGGAATTCTGAAGCATGTCCTGCATGGCAAAGTGTAATGTCCCTGATGCTGCTGGTGGCCATCAGTCTGAGGCCAGTGAGACACAGGACTGGGTCCTTGTGGGAAGACAAATGTGTGCTTTGCTCTGTTTGGTATTGCACTATTGGTTTTATGAAGTGCCTTTGTGTATAATCTCTGCCCAGGTTACCCTCTAGCATTTTTTCCAGGTCTGCTACCATTCAAATAAAGAGCAAAGCAAGAATTGATCCTGCCTCCTCCTGAAGCACGGAGGCTTAATGCTCTTGCTGCCTAAGTCACCCTAACAGTCATGGTGTTAGAGAGGTTGGGACAGAATTCCACTCTGGATCCCAGCAGTTACTTTGGAGATCTATGTGGGGATGGGAGGAGCAAGGTTGAAAAGGACAAGGTGGCTGTCTGACTTGAGGAAAGAGGAGAGCACTTACCTTTCTTGTCTCCCTGTGTCAGTCCAGCCTGAGGATCCTCAGGCAGGAGACCTGAGTCTGTCACTTTGCAGGAATCCATGAACACAACAGGGTAGAACCAAGCAGCACTGAACTATTCTGGCAGCTGCATTGCTTTGTGTGCCACAGCAGTGTTTCTCTGCAGCTTTGGTTGAGCATTCTGGTTTTATGCAGTAGATTGCTACACAAAGAGAAGAAAAGCTTATTTGTTGCTGCATTGCTTTTGGCCTTGATGCTTTAGATTTTACAAGAAATGTCATTTTTTTCATGCATTGAACCAAAGGATGACAAAGAAAAGGAGGAAAGAAAATGCAAACAACCCTAAAGAAGTCTTTGTTCTGCAATGTGGATGCCAGTGAGAAGCACAGCTAAATGGGTGTAGCCCATCTAATAGTTCTTAAGCTGTATGGTAACATGGGTGCAGGGAAAGCTTCGGCTTGCACGGGTGGCTTTTTGGCAAAGACAAGGGTACAAAAAAGGAATGGAACAATGCTAGCAGTGTGTTGGAAGACAAGGCATAGAAAAGTAGTGTTATTAACCAGTGGAGAGAGCAATTAATGACTAGGTGGAGAGCATCCGCCGCAGGTGCGGAATGGGAGCACGGGAACAGCTCGGAGCTGACTGCTCCAGAGTGCTTCCCAGCAGTGGAGTATGCAGAGAGCCAGCTCAGTGATGCCTGGCTAGAGTCTGTGTCACAACCCCCTTTATTATCTAAGCCTCTTATAAGTGTGTGAACATCAAACTAAGTGTGAAAGGACTCGGAGTCCTCATTCCTCACCCCTTCTAGTGCTGCTGACTATACATCTGCAGAGGAGGCAGACAATTATGTCAGTGTCTGTATAATGTGAGATACTGTTCTGGCTTGGAAGGTAGAAAAAGGGCTGTCAGGAGATGATTCTCTAAGCTTTTAATTGTAAATTGGGATTCCAAGTGATTACATTTTTGTGGGGACTTGATTAGATTTGCTTGCCTCCCAACTGAACACCCTGGAGAATTAGTTCACTGTCTCAAGATGTCTCTTGATAATGAGATCAATCTATTAGCTGGATGTTTCTGCTAAAATGCTTTGCAATACCATAATGGTTTAGAGTTGCATTTGCCTGATAAAGACCAGGCTTTGGCTGTTAGGGTGGGATGAACAGAGCAGCTTGTGGAGTTGCCCACAGATTCTGGAATATAGGGTTGTGCTGGTTTGTGGTATCTTCACCTACAGACTGTTGAGTGTTTGTTGCCCTGGTTTGTTCTTTTGGAAACTGTTCTACTGTTAGTCAAGCATTTGAGAGGCTAAAGAAATACAGTGGTTCTCTGGTCTAGTGTCTAGGATGCTTAGCTGTCTGGAGGGGGACATCAGCTTCTTGCTCCAGTGAATATTTGGAATACAAATTTCTCACCTCATCTTTCTTTTCTTGTCATGCTGATTATACTTTTCTTCCCCTATCATCAGTGTTTTGGGAGATAGGAACTGTGTGAGTACAGTTGTTGGCTATTCTGGGGATGCATGCTCTACCTAGCTGCATCAGACATTCTGAAAGCTTTCTGGGGCTAGATATTGTCCTGTGATCACAGCCAATGTGTTTTCTGGAGCAAGGCTTACAGGTGCAGTAGGCAGAAGAAAAGTTAGCCTGAAAAACACATCAGAAGGAAAAAGGATCTGAGAAAATCAGTGGCTTTGAATTTATATTCTGAATTTATCTGCTGATGAAAATCTAGAGAGCTGCAGGATTAGGATTAGCTAGGTCAGGGCTTGAGGCAGTTGGTGTTACCAGAGAGAGAGAGATGCCCAAACCTATCTTCTAGATTTAGCTTTTCATGTTAGCTCCTAGAAAGATGCAATGTGTTAACCAGACAGTTAAGCTCAGAGCATCTCTTTCCTATTTCCCTTGGCAGCCACTTTGTTTAACTATAGGTCATGCCAGGAAGGAAAGAACTGAAACAAATCAAAGCTCCTCTTCATTTCCTAGCCTGACACTTTCACCTGACAGATACACATCATGGGGTGTCACCGTGGGAAGCTGGGGTTCTGCCATGGGCTGTGTGGCTGCAGGGAGGGGAAGCAGGCAGTGTCTGTCTTGAAGGTGGCATTGTTGGAAACTGTCAGAACTTCTGTCAAAACACCTATGGATTAGCTCTTCAGTTGTGGGCAGAGTTGCCATTTATTGGCAGCCATAGGTGAATAAGGAAGAATCCTTTGAGACCTGTCGGAGCTCAGAGAGATGAGTAGGTCTGTGGAAACTGTGTGCACCTCAGATGGGACTGGTCAGGGGTTGCTGACCGAATTTCAGCACACTCCTGGGTGCTGCTGAGTTCTTGTGTGTGCTTGTGCTTACAAGTTGTTGTGGCTAGGCTTGGCGAACGAAGCTCCAGGGAGGGCTCCATCCATGCTCCTCCTCAGNATGGAAGGATGGCTGCTCAGTTTCTGAAGCTAGTGTGTACACTATCAATCTTCTGAAGTGCATGTGTAGTGTCTGCCTGTTTCACAGCTCATTGGTAACATAAACATCCAGACCAGTGCTTTGCTGTTCACCAGAATGCCTGAATCCTACCCATGCTCTGCACAACAACCCCCTGGACACGCAGAGCCCTTGCAGGTTCTACCTGCAGAAAAGCTTCCTCTTCAGACCTCACCAGATGCACAAAGCACAAGGGTTGCTGCTGAACATTTTATTATGGGGCAAGAGAGCCTCTTAAGAATGTAAGGTCAGCAGTCTGGGAGTAAAGGATTTCTTATACACATCAACACACAAATGTTCAATGCCTAATTCTTTAATATGATTTTTATGGATTGATTTCAACAGGAATTCAAGGACAGCTCTCCAGTAGCTGAGCAGCCTTCTAGCCACAGGCTGGCTTTGCTGGAATTCATGCTCAAAAATCATATCACTCATGTTAACATGTTTTAATTCCGATTGCTGTATGTCAGCAGCCCAATTCTGTAGCTCATCTTCTGCTTTTTAGTACTCCTTACTGAAGCAGACTCCTATTCATACTTTTCTGCATTAGAATATCTTCCTCCTGTATCTCATTTTTGTAGAACACAGCTCTTCTCTCAACTGTCACCTAGTGTGTAGTGAGCTCAGGAAGAAGAGGCACCTGAAAGGCACAAAAAACATCAAGTGCTTCAAAACCAGCTGTTGTCAGA
This sequence comes from Bucco capensis, assembly GCA_013396975.1. Classification (NCBI taxonomy): domain Eukaryota; kingdom Metazoa; phylum Chordata; class Aves; order Piciformes; family Bucconidae; genus Bucco; species Bucco capensis. Next base: position 119,465 of record VWZO01007368.1, read on the forward strand.
AATAGACACCTTCTGGTTTAAATGATGGCTAAACTTTTCCAGCTGTTGCTCCTGCCAAAGAATTTTAATTTGGGAGGAAGTGAAGGCTTTTCCCTGTCCCCTTCCTGCACCTGAGGGACTGCTGTAGTTCACTGCACTCCAGATATTCAGTAATCTCCCTGAGCAGAGGAACTGGACACAGGTTTGTTTTGTGTAGTGTGGTTTCTGCCTGCTCCACTCAGTTCAGTGTGGTCTGCTGTTAAAGGACAGGCAACCTGTCAGATGACACCTGTGTTACGAGAGCCAGGAGGTCTGCCCGGCTCCTGGGACTCGGTGTGTGACACACTGGGCTCAGGCTGGCTTCCACTTTCCCCTTGTTTCTCCTTAGAGGCAATCCAGGTGAACAGACTGGATGTGAGCCTTAATACACTGCAACAGCTCCCAGATTAGGGTGGTTTGAGGGCAAAGAGGGAATATCAAGACTGGAAAGCATGCCAGGCTATCACCAGCAGGGATCTGGGCAAGCCCTCAGGAGACCTGTTACCTACAGAGTATCTAAAGAGATTTCATCTCTTTAATTTCTCAAGTTTCTTGAGTTTGCTTTATTGCAAACCTTCTGGTCATTTTACATAATATGGCAAAGATTCTCCTCGTTATCCCTGGAAGATGTGGGCAATTCCCAGGAGAGGAGAGATTTTAGAGGAGATTTTCCCTAGCTCAGAATGAATTGGGGCATATTCAGCATTGTAAATTCTGAACATTACCTCCCCTTCTGCTAATGCCTGGGGCTGTACTCCTGTTGCCAGTACTGCATTTCTGCTGCTGTGCTGCCTTGAATACCTGTGTCCAAAATACAGTGAGTGCTGAGTTTGTGGATGGATTCTTTTTTTCCAGAAAATCGTATAATCTTATGCTGAATTATTGTATTGCTGTCTGTCTGGAAATCTGAGCTTGGCACAGAAATTGCTCCAGGATTTTTCTTTCCTTCTGTAGGTGAGAATATTTAACAATGCGGGGAAAATGTAGAAAACTACCTTGCCTTTTTTTTTAACTGTGTGGACAACCAGGCAAACTAGACAATGGAGCAGCACAAATAGTACCTGCAGTGGCTATGAAGTAGGTGGCTTGAGAGGTCTATTTTATTCTCAGCTTCCCTGAGCTCTGTCTGTGACCTAGTAGGCCTGTGCCAAAACTGTTTTTACTCTGTAATCTGGGGGCAGAAAGTGACAGCAGCAGAGCCTCCAGATAGTGTGCTTCAGTAGCAGCTGCAGCAGTCACTGTGCTTCAGTGCCTTTCCTGCAAGGAAAGGGTTATCTCCCCTCTGCCTGCTCTAGCCTGCAGGCACACAGATAATAACATGGCACGATGGCAGCCTGCCTCTGGAAGGCTTTATGAGGAGGAAGTCCACAATTACATATTTCTGGGCAAACATTAACCAAGACTGAAGCCTAGCTTGGAAGAAAAACAGCCTGGAACCTCCAGTAATGAAGCTGTTATGTGAACTGGGAGCAGCAGTCAAACATTCATGTAGCATTAGAAGCAAAGTAAGAATAGCCCAACAACAAAGCAAAAGGCTTGGTAATATTAGCACATCCTGGCGTGTGCTTGCAGAAATCTCTTCCCTGACCCACTCCTCCAGTGGTGCTGGAAGCAGCAAGCAGGGTTTTTTAAGTGCTAAGCCAAAGCAATGGAACTATTGTTTGCCATGCTCAGGGCCTAATCCATTTATATGGGTGGTGGTTTCAGAGTTTCCCACCACAGACTGGAGTTTCTCCTTTACAAACCAAGCCACTTTGGGCATCTCCCAGCCCCTGTGGTTACCAGGCTAGGAACAATTGCTATTCTGTGCTGTGGTTGGGTAAAGTAGCAGTCTTGGGAGAGCTCTGTGTGCTAAACTCGGATGTGCCTATTCTGTTATGGGTTCTGCCTACCTAAAAATGGAATTGTTACACTAAAATTAAGCAGACAGGCAAATGATACATACTTCCTCTCCTTTGTTTTCTCTGACAGACCACAATTACTGCAGAGAAGCTGTCCACTCATTACTGCAAGCTCTGGGGAGGAGGAGTGACAATGTAGAGCAATACAGGAGAGGAGCTGCTCTAGAGACACACTTGCTGTGGCAAGCACTAGATGTAAATTCCAAAGTTAAGCACCTTGGAAAAGATCCAAAAGATGAAGATACATACATTAGTGCTGCTAGGGGGAAGGGAGGGAATCTGAAATATCTCCATGGAGAGCATTTGCTTGGTTTTTTGTTTTTTTTTTTTTTTTTTAAAGGGCAAGACAGCTGTGACTGAGAAACCTTGCACTTGGGTTAGTTTATTGGAATCTCTTTTAATGGTAGAAGTGAGCTTATTCTATTTTTAGCTGGGCTAAAATAGACTAGATATTTCAGGAGGTAAGTTCAGTGTCCCAACATCATTCACTGCTAGGGCAGACACATACCTACCTATGCCTGTTGGTCACCTGAAATCACTAACATCCAAGAGTCCTTAGGAAAGGCAAAAGGTTGTGGCTCAGCTGACCTCACGGTGGTCAGTTATTCCTAGCCCTGTGCCTGTCTTCACAATTAGTACTGATTAACAGTCATGCTGCAAGCACCACTGCCCAGTGAGCCCAGGATGGAAGGTGCAGTCTTGGGAACTCTGCTGGGAGCTTCCTCTCAACAACAACACAGCTTCCAGAAGCAAACCTTGCTGCTTTGCCCACTCTGATGCACAACTGCTTCTGGTTTAGTCTCCTTCCTTCTCTCCTGTGCCCAATACTTGAGGCCCTGCTGCCTCCAGCATTCTAGCAGGTTAACTATTTAGTCTTCAGAGTTATTTTGATAAAACAAAGTTAAAGATGACTTCTGTTGTTGAATGATTTCTGTTGTGTTCAAGTTTCCATTTTTAAACCCCAGAATACTAACAGTAGATTATTTTGGGTATCCCTGAAGAGATCTTTCTGGCACTTGAGGAAAGGGCAGAGTTCAGAGGGATAAAGAGTACTGGCCTGTTGTGATGAGGATAGCTGAATTTTGTTGTTATAAAGAGCACTGGTTCCTAGATATAGGTGTCCCTCTGAAGATTTTAATGTAACTAAACTAAAACCATGTTTGTGCTCAGCTAGGGAAGATGATTAATGACAGAATGGAAGGAACATAGCTTCAACTCTTGTGGTAAAAGGAGTGCAAGTCTAAGCTTGACAAAGCTGATCTGTTTTGAGGATGGTCAAATCCTGGATAAGCTTACAGATGAGCTGCATAGGTCTTCTGGATTTTCCTTCTATAGTTTATTGCATTTTTCAGATGATGTTCTTGAAGGCTGAACCTTGACTTCACCTTTCCCTGAGATGCCTATAGAAGCTTCTATAGGTTGGTGTTATCTCCTGAATGGCAGCTGCTTTGATCTGTGCTGAAGTAGGCTGTCTCCTGCTAGTATGCCCTTCTCCTTTCAGGAATTTTAGCACCACATCAGTGAACCAGCAAAGGATGAGGATCTAAGCAGAATATTGAAGTCGGAACTCTTTTTCCTGTTTAAAAAGTTACTCATTGCACTGTCATTGATAATCCTCTTCCTGTGTGACAGGATGTGCTCCTCAGACCCCAGAAAGAGAGAGCTGGGTCTGTCAGCTCCTAGAGGGCCAAAGGTAAGCATCCTTCTGACTAACAACAGGCTTTGAGGGCTGTCAGGAGTGATGGGAATTTGAAGTTATGTGCTGTGGAGTGGCACAGAAAATATGGATGTGTAAGTGTGGTTAGTGGTTAATGATTTCTAGTTCTCTCTCTGCCTTCTGTGCTCCTTGCTCTGTATGTGAGAGCAGGAGGGAGGATTTGGATCAGGAAAATGCAGCCTCTTCCTCTCTTCCTGACTGGATCAGTGCTGTCCATTTCTAGGAGTCATCTTTGGTCTCTGAAGGATCATCAAGACATGAAAGAAACCTTCTTACCTTGTGGTCTGGAAGGTGGGACTTCAGCATTCTCCTGCCGACTGGCAGCTCTTTCTGATGGCTCTTCTCCCATCTTTGCTTCCTTCAAAGCATGAGGTTGCTCAGGTGCTCTCCTGCATAAGCTGTCCCTTTAGAAGTGGACCCTTCCCATGAAGAATCTCTGTACAGCCTGGTGGTCCCTTCACTTGGCTGACCTCAGAAGCCAAAAGGAAATGTAAAGCTTTTATGAGAGCTCCCAAAGGCAGAGAGAGGGAGCCCTGAACTCAGTGCCTGATTTGGAAGAGAGCTGTTATCTTTATGCTGATAAAAAAGATGAATGAAGCAGATCTTCAATGGGTGCAGAGTCACCCGAAATCCTAGCAGTGCTGGGGAATGTGCCACAGGATACATTGACCTGGAGAGTCTCCCTTTGACTCCCTAAGGCATTGCTGCAGAGCACAAGCCTCTGCAGCATGGGGTGTGAGAGGGAGCCTTGTGTAGGCGATGTGGTGTTGACAAGTGCCTTGTACCATCTGCCTCCTTCCTCCACAAATCCATCAGCATCCAGGCAGCAGCTTGTACTTGGTAAGAGGCCTGAAAGGAGATGTGATTTGGATTTAATCATTAGCAAATGTCCCTTGACTGTTCCTCAGTTGCCCATCTGAGCTTAATTCAAGAGAAGGAAACTCTGATGTATTCCTGCCTTCAGGTATAATCACTTCAAGGCAGCTTGACCATTGAGGCACACACGACACTGCTTAGCTGTAATGAGAGTAAATTGGCAGAGCTGATGTGAGCAGTGGTGTTGGGGACTGGCAGATGCATGGAACTATATTTTGCATATCATTTCCTGCTGGGGCTGAGAACAAGGTACTAGCTGAAAGGCTAGTAATTGGGATAAAAACACTCTCTACATGTAACCCCATCTCCATCAGGAGCAGAGTAGAACTGGCTGGGGAGAAGGCTTGTGCTCTGGGAAGAGAAAGGCATTCGAAAGGGAGTGGGATGCTAGAAGTTGCTGGAGACTGTGCTATAGCACAGAAAAGCTTTTACCAAATGGAAATCTTTGTAGGGAGGCACAGGTGGTTTGTAAGTGCATGAGTGAGCATACATACACCTGAAGTTAATTGTTGTTCTGGTATATCCCATAAACCCAGTGCTGCTGATAATAGTGTGCCACTATCCAAATGTGATGTGTCTGGATCCGACAGTCCCTTGAAACTGCTTTCCCTAGTCAACGTGATGGAATCCATGTGTAGATAGAGATGGATAGCTGATGTTGGTCATGAGAGAGGCTTGACTGGCTGCTCCTTGCTGCTTTCATGGGATCTCTGACTCTGGGAGCTGGTTTGAATGCAGTCCACAAGCTCTATGTCTGCTGATGAGTCCAGAGCTTGCTGTCAGCACCCATGCTTCCAGTGCAGCATCAGTACTGCAGGTTTCAGCCACCCTAAAGTCTCTGCTTTCAGAAGTGGAGTCCTGCACCCCTGAAAACCAGACAGCAGGAATGACTTTGATCATTTTTCCCTAAGGTCATGTAATTTGGGATAAAAAGCATTTTTTTCTGAAGTCATGTGTTCCAAGCTTAAGCAAAGTGTCAGAAATAAGGGTTCAGGATGAGTAAAGAGTGTTAAAGGCAGTGGAGGAGTGGTGGCCTTCTTAGGGCTTCAGCTGTGCCTTTGTTTCTCAGCCCAGCACACATCCCTTGTTCTGTTGCTTTTCTTTTTAGCAGATGCTGGGGATGCAGAACAAGTATGGAATGTTTAGGACAGCAGTTTTGCTGTGACTAATCTGCCTTCTGTGAAGCTAATAATCCTCCCAAATACTTTTAAGAGGGAAGTCATGGAATTGTGTTTTTCACTGCATGGCATATCACAAACCAGAAATGCAGCTGAAGGCTGCTAAGAGCTCCTTGAGGTCAGGGAGTCTTTCCTCAGGAGAGCCATTACCACTAATCTAGTTAAATCTGGGTGTTTTCCCTTATTTTCTTGTGTTGTTTGTTCTGCTTTGAGGTAGTTGCAGTTCATGTATGGCTAGGGCAGGAACAAGTGTTGTTTGCCACAGCCAGCTGCAGGGCTGGTGGGTGCCCATTTGCACAGGCCTTGTTACAAAGGCAGACCACATCCTGGCCAGGACAAAGTGCTGTCTGATCCACAGCCTGCACAGCCCAGTGCCTCCCTGGAGGGCAGCCAGGATGTGGGCAGCATTTGTGAGGAGGCTCTCTGTTAGTCTCTGTGGAAGTGGAAGGAAGGGATAAACCAACTAAATTAATCTTTCTTTCCATTCTCTGGCAGAGCTTCCACCAGTCAAAATGTGCATATGATTCACTACTGTATAAGTTTTTCCTGTGCTCTTTGTTTGCTGTCACTAGGAGGAAAGCAGGGTGTCATTCACTCAGCTGCATCTCCCTTGGAGCAGGGAATGAATGTTCAGGGGAGGCTGAAGACCCCAGCTTGGGCATCTTCTTGTAAAGATACTCTTGCTTTGTGCCTTTGCAAATACAACATGTTCATCATCTTCCATCTAGCAAGCTAAATAGCATGGATGGATCCATAAAGTGTTCAGTTATATGTATATTTGGTGACAGAGTTGGAGATATTATCCCAGAATTCTTGATTCTGAGTGTATTTAAAAGAAAAAAGCCAGAAACCTAACTGTTGTTTTCCTCTAAAGACCACTGTAAAATACCAATTCAGTGAATGCAGCTGAGGGTGATTTCCTAGTGGAGAGAAGAATCATGTGGCTGGAGGGTTCTAATAAACCTTTTTGCAGCTAAAATAAAACATTGAGGTTTGATGGGAAAGCACATTGAAGTGGAACATTGGTTACATCAGTAACTGTGCCTTATTCTCAATTGGCAGTGGTGAGTGTGAGTCAGTATGTTTGTTTCAGCCTCTAAAAATACCATATGTCTTTATAATTCCAAACAAGTCCTTAGGATGGGCAGAAGCAGTGCTCTTTAGTGTTTAAACATGGCACAGTGTCTGCTCCATGCTGAACCTCTGACAACAAACTCCCACATCCTGACTGACCACTGCTTTGCCACTCATCAAAAAGAAGGGATTTACAAAGGTGTGACACTCCAGTTAGCTGTGGGGAAGCAGGTCCTCTTCCTCCTGTTTGCAGGTGCTGCAGACCAGAGTTAGTCCTGGCACAAGCAGGTGAGTTTTCCATGCAAGCTGATGGCAGTTGTCCTCCTCTGTGCCAAGAACAAACTCTTTCAGCATGCACTTGTGGGGAACTCCTCATGGGTTTTGTTTATCCACTTTTAGGTAAGCATATCCTAAAAACTACTGCCTGAGCCTAGCTTTATCATATGAATCAATATCAAAACTGTGTGAAATTAGCCATTTTCCTTTGCATCTCCTGGTTTTGACCTGAGAGGAATGCTGAAGTTTTTGCTTGAATCCCAAAGCTGAGCAAAAATGGAGTGCACAACAGTGTTGTTTAAACCACTAGAAGTGCTAGGGGAAAATGCCTGTCTCCTAGAATCAGTACTGGTTTAAGACATTAAAAGCAGGCAAACACATGGCACTGGGCTCTCTCTTTCCCTCACTGCCTCAATTCATTCAGCCCTCTTCCTGGGCAGGCTCTGAAAGGAGGCAGATGTTGGGTTTCTTTGGGAGCAGAGCAGCCATTAATTGATAGGATTCAAATCTAGTCACTTGGAAATATTGGAGAACATTTGCTAGTATATGTTCTGGTAGAAACTACCCTAACCCATGGTGGACAGCCTGTATGCATTTGTCTGCCCTGAAGCTGTGACACATCCTTCACAGTGAGAGTTCTTTTCTGAGTCTTTGAAGGAAAAACCCCGCAAAGTCCCCAAACACACAGAGTGAGATGGTGATCCTTCTGAAGCTGTTAGGCTGGAACACTACAACTAGCAAGGCATTTGAACAGTCTCTTAAGGGTTGTTTTACCCAAACTAACTTCATATTTCTGTACTGTGGTTGCAGTTTTAAAATTGCTTGTACTTCATTTTATTTTCTGATTTTATGACTATGAAAGGATAACTAGAAATATTTGGTAAATCTGTTGAATTGCACAAGGGAACTGTGAGAAGTGCCACAGAGGATTCCAGATCCAGCTGTAGTGTCATGGAATGTTGCACCAATTTGTCAGCATCACTGTATCTGAGCATAAAAATGTGTATTCTCATGTTTTTACTTAGGAAGATGGAAAAAGGAAGTGCTAAAGCTTCACTAGAGTTGCATTTGAAGGAGCAAACTATTGTTGCTTTGTGTGGGAGGAATCTGCTCAATAAGCTGATGTGTGGGATAGTCCCCTTGTTAAAGCCTGTGACTACAGGCCTGCCTTTCCTCCTGCTCTTGTCACTTGAATAGCTCTGAAGCCATCATTCTCTATTTATCTGGTTGTAGAGAGAATGGGAAGAGCTGTTTCAAATCCCCAGGAAACAGGATGAACAAAGGATGTGATTTGCTAGGTCAGACCAATGGCTTTTCTTGTCTCCTAGCTGCTCTCAGCCTTTGGCCTTCACCAGTGCTTCAGACAACAGGGATGTTTCTTGCCAGGTACCTAGGCAAAGGAGAGGCTAGCTGAGGGGCTGGGTGCTGCTTTCCTCTGGCCAAAAAGGGCAGTTGTTTTATACCTTGGAGCATGATTGTTTTTTTTGTAGCATTGGCTTTGTTCATTGAACAGCAAATGTGGCTTGCACTCAAGGCTTTGTTCCAGACATTTGCCTTGATGTGCTGCCTGCCTCACAGCAAACATGCAAACAGAGGGCTAAAAATGTGACTCAGAAAGAGAATTAACTTCCCTGCAGAAGTGGCCTGAAGGAAGAAACAGCTAACAGCACCAGATCCACAGAGCTGGAAGCTTATACTCAGCAGCAGCAGGGAACACAGAGCTTTGTTCTGAATTTTAGGTAAACTCATTCTCCTGTGATGGCACTTTTTTTTCCCCCCAAACCTGTTTCCTGTTTTGATTTAGAGACAGAGAAATTGAAACTAGGAATTTTTCTCTTTCTTCTCTGTAAAACAGGGATAGTAACTCTGTGTAACAGGAGGACCTAAATGGCATGCATCCTTCAATTTCAGGAGGGAAGAGCCTGCAGGGGAAGGTATCTCATTCAGCTCCAACAGCAGATGATCCATTGGTTTCTGTGCTGAGCACAGATGGTGGAAGTGCCTCCCATGCAGGGGCTTTGCACAGTTGCTTTGCCTCCCTTCAATCCCACTTACAGGCTGTTTGCAATGCCTAACTAGGGCTGAACTGCTGCAGTTCTTGCTGGCACAACAGCAAGGAGGATTATGGGCGAATCTTTCGGGAGTGCCAGGAGACGTGAACTTCTTCTTTGATGCTTCTGGTGAACTTATTTTTTAGTCTTATGAGATCCTTCTGGCTGTGATGAAAATCACTGGACTTTTGGCTTCAAAATCATGGTAATGTGTCTTCACTTAATGTGTTACTAGAACCAAGCTTCTAATGGAGGATCTAATGAAAGAGTATTTGATAGTTTCAGTTACTGGTTCATCCTTCATGGATCTGGAGCTAAGAAAATCATTTGTGTTATTCTCTGATGAATCTTGCAGTCACCTTTGCAACACTTTCAATAGGGAGGCACCTGAAAGATGCCTGCTTGGAGACAGCTCAAAGGCTGAGTTCAGCTACCTGCTTAAAAAACACTTGAATCCTGAGCTGCTTTCAGGCTCCTGATTGACATCTCCACATGAACTTGGTAGTATCTGGGTATACATTTGCAGCCTACTGCCTCATCAAGCCTCACTGGACTCTCTTGCTGTTGATTCCACCATGTAGCCTGCGTGGTGGGGGGGGGTGAGATGGTGAGCTGTTAGGCATGCAGTCTTGTCAAAGCTCTTGGTTTGTAGTCTCCTCCCTTCAGTAGCAGTGAAATGCTGCTGCCTTGCATACCAGGGATACCTGTCTGTCCACTTAGTGCAACCAGATAGGGTGCTTTATGGGTACAAGGGTCAACTGGACAGCTTCATGAAAGAGAAATTAATTGAGGGTGACTAAATAGATAAAAAGAAGTCTGGCACAGGAAGTCTCTGATCCTCAAATGGTTTGCTGCTGGGAGGCTGCCAGGGAGGTATCGTTTGTGCTCAGTCAGGAGTTCTGCTTGCTCTTAGGTAGCTTTCTTTACTACTATTAGGGCTCAGGCTGTTGGAATAGATGTTTTGTTCTGGCACAGCATAGTAGCTCTTACATTTTCATATATAACCTCCTTCTCCAAGGAAGAAAATATTACCACCTGCTTTGAAACAGCAGAGGCTTTACTCCTGTAGAAGAATCAAGATGCAAATATGAAGGACATGATCCTGACAGACTTCATTCTCAAAGCTTGTTCTCTCTCAGACTTAAAAATACCAAAGGCTTTAGCACTCCTGCTCTTTCTGATGCAGCCAGTAAAGTGAAAGGATAAAATTTACTTAGTTGTGTAGTTGTGACACTTGACTAATTTGAGAATGCCAAATACTTGTCCTTAGTTCCTATTCCTGTTGCCAGGATCAGTACTAGCCTAGCTTGGCATTCTGGACCTAACTCCTAGCTGGGCAGATCCCCTGGGAAGTAGCGTGTGTCATTCTCCAAGAGTGCCATGTTTGTGTATGTTAAACCCATCCTGTGTGTTCACTGAGTTGGTGCAACCTAAAGCCAAGGAACTTGTCTAAGTGTCCACAACTGCCAGTAAAATAACCCAGTGGCCTCAGTGTCCTAGTTAAATGTTAACAGTTTGCTCCTAGCAGTGCACATCCAGGGCAGTAAGCAGGCACTACTGCCTGCAAGTTCAGCAGACTCTCCCTGGCAATACTAACATGCCTTGGCATGCTTTCAAATGGCTTTTTCTCCCCTTCCAGTGCTTCATTACCATTGCATGTTCCCTGTGTTTGTGTAGTCTTCTATAGACTGGAGGTAATTGTGTTGGGTTAAATCTCTCACTGTGACTTTGCCTTGATTGTATTAAAATATTTTGAAGCAGGCATGTTGTTTGCTTTTGCCCTTAAAATGCAAGCAGGATTGGACTCTGATCTTATACCAGATGAACAGCCTATCTGATGTGAGGCTTACATTTTTGAGGCAATTACAGCTGGCTTAATTATTCCTGTGCTGTTTGCTGTGACTCGTGAGTGGAAGTGCCCAGGGAGCTCATGCTGCCTTTTCAATTCTGACATGTTAACTAGCTTACTACTTAACATAGTAACTGAGTGACTAGGCTGCAGGTACGGTGTGTCTGAGTTGGCAGTCTCCCAGGAGTGTGAGTGGGCACTGTCGGTAGCTGCTTGCTTAGCAGTGAGCAAAGGGTTTCTGATAGATAGAGGATTTTCTCTGAGTTAATGAAGCTTGCAACAAGATCAGCAACTTTGGCTGCTTGGCTGGCAGCTCCCAGCTAGTGAGTGCAGATGGGAGCAGGAGCTGGTGAGCACCCAAGTGATGAGCCTGCCTGCCTCTATACCTGTGCAGCTAGAGGAGCACAGGCTGTACGTGTGCTTCTGCTGGCCTCTCTGCTCCCTTGGGCTCTGTGCTGCTGCCCCTGAACAGTTCAAAGGCTGTGTCCCATCTTAGCTTGGAGAATATCCTGTTGGCTTGGGCAATCGGATTTAATGGCGCTGAACTTCTCTGTAGCAGTTGTCCTTATGGCCTGTTGCTACCTTATTGTGGAGACTGAGTAAAAGCTTAGGACTGGGAGCCACAGCACTGCACCAGTGCCCTTGGTGGTCTGTTCCCAGTGTCACAATGGGCAGAATTTGTGCACAAGTGCATGTAACTTCCTTGGAGGTGGTAGAAGCATTTGTTTCTCACCAGCTTCCCTCTAAACAGGACACTGCATAAAGGTCTCGTGTATGTATTTGAAAGGGTCAGTGTGTCAGAATTAAATCATCTCAAAGGAAATTTATCCAGCTGTAGTGCCTACACACCCCTCAAATCCCATTTAATCCCTTAAATGCTTATGCAATGCCTTGCCCTCGTGCTGGCCTTCAGCAGAGGGGAGAATTTCACCCAGTGTGAACAGCTCTGGAGGAATGTGTGTGATCCTCTGAAGTAGGTAACACATAGGGGTGACTTAATCCCCTGCTGAAACACAGCCACAGCAAACACCTTTCTGCTTCCAAAAGGAAATGAAGAGGAATATCCAAATATCCACTTGAAGACATGCTTTAAGCAAGTGAGCTATAATGACCAGAAATGGTGTTTCAGCCAGCGTACCTGGGTTTAATAACCTAATGCTGCTTTCAAAGCTCCCCTAGGATTTCCACAACCACAAGTGGCCAGGAACTTGTTTTCCAGTGCTCTCTGTGCCCCAGGTTTTGCTGTTGTTCTGATATTAAGCCACACAATTACAGGGAAGTTATTCTGTCTTTATACTGATGTAGCAAAAAAAGTGATTTGGCATGGTGTCAGCGTGTTTTAAGAGCAAACTGATAGAGTCTGTGGCACCATAAATAAAGAAAGATCATTTACTGTGTGTGTTTCTGTAACAGGGCAGGCTCCTAACTGAACCATCACTTCTCTCTGTAGCTTTGTGAAACCAGTGGAGAAAAACACAGCAATATTTTTTCATAGGACAAGTCTGTATGTGCTGTGTTTAACACCTAGCCTGAAGCAAGTACATCAGAAAACTGTGGACTGAGGTTGTGAGAGAGGATTTCATGATGAAATGGCAATTTGCAGATGTGAATTCTGGTGCAAAGAAGAGTCGCAGTGTTATCACCTTAGCATGCAAAGCTTTTCTTTACAAACACAAGACAGGCTCTTTTACAGCTGAGAGGGACAGTGATGAACAGTTTGAGAGGTACCTTCATGGCCCTAGCCTGTGCTTTTACTTCTTGCCTGTCAGATATGTCCATGCTAGAGATGTTGCTGCTGAGGGCTAGAAATTCATCAGGCTTTGAATTGCGTTCCTTTTTCTGCTTCTCTGGAGTAAAGAGACATTGTGGATATATCACCTAGACTCTGTTCCTCCTTTCCTCTTCTACAGGACATGTGATATTTCTCCTGCCTGTGTGAGGAGCCTGGGATCCCTTCAGGATGCTAGAGTGGCTTGGTGGGAAAGTTACATACCACCCCATTTCCTGTTCAAATGTCTGTCTTCCTCTCTTACTGACTGACAAGGAGGAGGAAGGGAGTTTTTCATAAAGGGTGAAAATGACCCTTAGTTGCTTCCCACATTTTAGAGACAACTTGTGTTTTGTGTTTTCTTCTTAGAATGTCTGCTGTTTGCAATGTATCACAGCCAAATGTGCCAGAGGTTTCTGAGGGGCAAGTGAGGAAAACAGCTTGCTGGTGTGGGAACTGCTTCAGCAGGAGCTGAAGCAACAAGCAAGGGTTAAAAATGAGCTGAGGAGAGCTGAAGGCGACAAGAATAAGCTCATGTGGTTACAGCACAAGGAGCCTACCAGTCCTGATGGTTGGGTCGAAACAAAAACACATCTTTGTCACTTTTCTCTTTGGCTCCCTGAGGGAGCAAGGGGGCTGTGGAAGGAGTGAATAAGGCAAGAGAGATGACCTCGTTGTTCAGTGTTCTGGCCCACTGCGTTGTGTCCCTAGTACAGTCTTGTGTCATCGTGAGTTTTTTGGGGAGGGACTTTGTTTTATGGCTACTTGCAAAGGCTGTGTCTGGAAAACAGCTGTGTGCTGGACAATGGAGTACTGAGCATGGCAAGCTTGGAAACAGAAAGGAGTCTTTTGAGACAAAATGTGGAAATCCTGTGATCTATGCAAGTGGAGGGAAGAAAGAGAATGCCTTCTGGAAGTGCTAGCAGGGCAGAGGAATCTGTAATGCAGTCCCACTTCAGCTTCTTGGGTTTTTTTCCCCCTTTTTAACTAAACACCCCCCCGAAACCAGTAACATTTGCTGGGATGAGCTTTCCTTGGTGGTTTGGATATTATTACTTCTTTAACAGGCAGGACAAGAAGAAATGAGAAGCATTAACAGCCTTGCAAGGTCACTGGGACCTGAGCAGAATCATTAACCAGTTCTCTCTCTGTCAGGCACTCTGTATTCACTGTATCACAAGCTGGAAGCCAGACCTTATTTTACTAAGCAAAAAATAGTCCTTTTGTTGCTGTTTTCCCCCCAGTGTCATCTCTCATGGTTGCCAGGGGAACCAGCATGTATCCTTTCAGCAGAGGTTGCTGGGCCTCAGGAAGGAAGTGCTCCAGCACTGGCCTGCTATTTTTATAGGGCCCTTACATAATACAAGCTATTAAAGCTTCCTCTCGGTGCTTTATGGCACAAAGGGGAAATTAAGTTTGATGACTCCTAAATGTTGGAGGATGTCAGGTGACTTCTGGATTGTTTTGTGCCTGCTTCATAGCAACAATATTTCTGTAAGCAATTCAGGAAGAGCAAACAGCCAGCAGTGCCACTGGCAATATTGGCCTGCACGCAGATCACCAGGGAAATGGAGCTCTGAGCACAGCAAGGACAAACACTAAAAGCACAGAGCCCTATCAGCTAGGGAGGCTCAGATGGCAGAGTAGTTGGTGTTTTGAAAGTAGAGGGGAAAGAGGTTTACAGGAAAATCTGTCTTTTTTTGCCTTACTCTGTTCCACCGCACAGGAACTAGGAGGCACCACAGTGCACTTGCAGCCACCATGTGTGTCTGTGATGTGCAGGTTGTAGGCACTCTTCCTTCACTGACACCTGTGATGTGTGGCATCACAAGCCTTGATTATGTCCAGAGAAAACTGTGTGGAGTTAGTGGGGTTGGCTAGATGACATCCTCAAACAGCTCTCATAGATACATCTGTCCTAGGGAATTGTTTCATATCTATGCTTCTGCTTTGGAGATACATTTCAAAGTGAATAATTCTGGGTTTAATACCTGGACAGGAAGAAATCTCTACTCTGAGTGAGAGCTCACAGTTCCTTTAGCTATTTCTTGTTAAGGTCAGATCCACACTGTCTTGACTGATCAATAGCTACAGGTGTAAGAGCTTAGGATGCCAATGGGCTGCTGTGGAATAACACATGACTGCCCAGCACTTGCTCCAGGACACCTGTCCATGTACTCACACTTGGCCTACATCAAAAATGAGATAATTCAAGTGAGCTTAGCCCTCAGTGTCTGTTCCTTGTCTGTTGTCACATAGAATTAATGATTTTCATAACTTCCTAGCTGCCACTATGACACCTGAGTTGTACTTCAGTCCAGATTTAACATGACTCTGGAGTTTGGAGTACAGCTGACATGTAAGCAGGGATAGCTTTGTGCTTAATCCTCCATGATGCCCTTTGAAAGAAGGAAATAACAGGGCTGGGAATAGGAAGGTTGCAAGCTTTGGGAAGGGCAGGAAAACATCCTCCTAACAACCTGAATTGTGGAGGGCTAGACTGCCATGAAAGAGAAGTGCCATTTCTGCTTGATATTGAAAGCTGTCAAGAGAAAATAACTTGATTTCTAGGCAGACAGAAATGCTATTAAAGCCAAGAATTGTAATTCAAACATTTGAATTCACAGAAGTAGTTTCAGTGACATTGTGCACTGCACTGGAGGGAGATTCATCACTGTTTTCAACATCTCTGCTTATTTAGAAGATGGCACTGCTCTTCTGAAGCAGCAGGGAGCAAATGAAGAATTTCCAGTTTCTTGTAACCCTTTGCATGTAACAGGAAACCTCCCATGCTTGCAAAGTCTTTGCCACACCATTCAGGCAGGACCTCTGAGATGACTAGGTGAATACAAAAGGGAGAGTTATGAAGACTCGAGGCCTGGATGCTTTGCTCCTGGCAAATAAGAGGAGTGTGATTCATATAAAGTTCTGCCTTTTTGACCAGGAGGCTGTACAGGACCCAGAGGATGCAAGGCTTTATGTGTCCCCAAGGAGGGGTGGAGAAGGAGCCAGAGCTCAGCCCAGTTTTACTAGGCTCCAGCCGGCATGTGTGGAGTGAAGTGTTGTAAATCCATGGCCATGATTTAACATGAAGATTAGGGCTTGCTAGGAATTTTCCAAGAGAACCTTTTTTTCATCAGAACTTTTCATGGAAACTTCTCACTTTGGATGCAACTTTTTGTGGAAAAATCTCTGTGATCTGGCACTGAGTTCCTGCACAAAGCCAGAGCAGAAAGCTCAGAATAGCCAATACCCCAGAGGGTAAAGCTTTTCCTGGGAATGCAGGAGATGTCTGCCAAACATGAGGTCTTGATTCTCAGGTTCCTGTTCCCTCACTGTTATGAGCTATGACTACTGGGCTTCTGGCTGTTCTGTGTGCATGCCTCTTTTCCTAAGGGGGGGATGTGGGAAGAGATCTTTCTCTCTCTCTCCTCTTTTGTGTCCTGGTGCAGATTGCAATCCTAAAAAGGTTAAGAGGACAGGAGACAATCTCCCAGCTCTGTCCTTTCCACATGTCCCCACCATATGCAGGCACTATCATACTGTAGCATGGGTTTGGGCTATGGGTCAGGCAGGATCTGATCTGCCCAGACCTCATCACTCAGGCTGCTGGATTGGGCTGGAGAAATTGGATGCCTACCCTTCTACATGGCTGTAATTTAAATAGAGGGGAACAACTTGAGGAGGAGGTGCTGAGGCTGCTTTCTAACCTTGCAAGAGTGACCTTCTTGGGGCAGGTGGGTGGCTGGTTTGAATCCTCTCAGGATTGGACAGAGAGGAGATAACAAACTTAATGAATCTTCAGGAACTGCTCTTTTCCCACTCTTTCCCCTTCTGTTTCCCACAGAGTCACATCTCTAAGCTAAGACAATGGGTTAAAGCCATGACTGACTTGCAAAACTCTTGGTATTGATGAAGCAGTAATTTCTGAAGGAAGCTGACTCGATGAGTGTGTCTGTTAATGCTGTCCAGAATGGAAGTGGAGCAGCAGGCAGAGCAGGGGAAGGCATGAGTAGTGGATGAAGGAAGATGCTTCCTGTGTTTGCTTTGAAAGCAGTGATGTATAAAAATCCTTGTTTGTTTTTAGAAGGAGCCTCTGGAGGAAAACAACTGTGGGCAAGAAGGTGCAAAAGGCAGGGCTAGAATTATCTGACTTTGTCCTGTCAAATGTTAAGCCAAACAGGAAGGTTTATTTTTCTCCCTTCTTTTTTCTTTTGGCAACTACTTCCCCAAGCTTCCTATGGGGTGGAAATGTGCAATAAATAGCAGGGTATCTAATGGCATCCTTCCAGGCCTCCCAGCTACTGGTGCTGGCAAGGAAGTGGCTCTCCTTTTGCTTCCCTCTTGCCTGGAGAGTGCTGAGTGTTCAGGGGGTGGAGGGAGGGTTGGCTATTATCAGGGAGTCAAACCACAGTGGCTGCTTTCTGCAGAGCTCCTACCACCCTGCCAAGCTGGAGTCCTATCATTCACACCACTAGTGGTTTTGCCTTGTAAGGGAGACTTCCTTTACATTTAAACTACATGCATATGCACGTAGCTGAGCTCTCTCATTCCTATAGAATCCTTGCTTTAAATAGGTTCACATTTTTGTCCTCTGGCTTCTCCTTTTTCCCCCATTGCCTCTTCAGGTTTAAAAATGCTCACTGGAGAGACAAACTGTGAACAGAAATGATGTTGCTCTTGGAAAAGCTTCTCTAAGTGCAAACTCTGAAGGACAACAGGGTGAAAAAAACCTTCTCTAGGTTTTGATGGCTTCCATATTAAAATGATCCTCTCCAAAATCCTGTTTTGAGCTTGGTTTTTCTCAAGATTTATCTTTTTTCCTGACTTGTTATTGGTGCAAACTGTAGAGCACACCACTGTGTGTGTGCAGGACCAGGGGGACTTCTCTCTCCTGAGGTGGCAAACAGAACAAAACACCCCTGAGATTCTTCTCAACTTTCAAAAGTGAAGTTGTCTTCTGCTTTTTATTTTTCCTGTGAAACTTAAAGGACTATTCCTGGGGTTTTTTTGCACAGAGGTGCTTGGTTTTCACTGTAATATTTGTAGGCCAGCTCAGATAATTCAGAATTCATTCAGGCATTACAGGCTTGCATTTCTATTTGGCTGTGGAGCAGAGCTTTAAACTGGAGAAGTTCAGCTTGGGTTTGATTTTGATATGGACAGTTCAAGCAGCCTTACTTCAACAGACTTCTTTCTCTCTTCTTTGCATATCCTGGACCTAAAGCAACCATAGCTGGAATGGAAGCTTTGATCTCCAGTAAGTAACCTGGGTTGCTCCTTTCCCAAAGCAGTCTCAGGTATAGCAAATTCTTTCTGGCTAGTGTTTGGCCTGTTCTGAAGAGGCTCCACTGATGGAGATTACACCTCCTCCTTGGACAGTGTCTTCCAGCTGTTAACCAGCATTCTGTTTCCTCTGACAGATAAGTTCAAGCCAACAGTCAGTGGTCTGAGAAGATGAGGGGTAAAGAAAGCTTCTCCAAGGCTGTCTCCTGGCTGTTGGTCTGGGTTTAGCATACCTGACAAGGCTGTAACATCTCTAAGGAGAGGATGCTGTGGAGATGCAGTATGCTAGCAGCCTACAAATATTGGATGAAGTCCCAGTACCTCCTCAGGAGGATACTCTGAACCTCCTGACTCCTGGCATGTAAAGATTTCAGTTCAGTCACTCTATGGCAGGGGTTACAGTTGGGGTTGGTAACTCCCAAAGTTTTCTTTGATTGTGCTTTGTAGGCCAGGGATTGCTAGTGAAATGGAGATCAGAGTTAAACTGAGGAGACAGATGGCTTACAGTGTAAAGTATTAGCATCTGTAGGTTCCAATTCAGCACAGTCCTTGACAGTAATATTTGAAAACTACTGGTTGCTAAAAGACACTTCTGCCCCTTGAAGGAACAGAAGTATTCTCTTCTGAAAAAGTCTGACTGGCAATTGCTCTGCTTGCATGCTCTATGTATGTTTGGTGGAACTATTCAAAGCTCTGGAAGCTCCTGTCTGCAGCTCCTTTGTGCAGCTTCTTTGTTCTCTCCCTATCATGAAAACAAAGAAGGCAGCCCTCAGGTATGTCCAGAGATCCTGGTGACCTGAAAACAGCAGAGATTTATGCTGCTGTGATTTATTTGAAGCCTTGTCATCTGCCTTCAGCCTTGCAGTGAGATGCTAATCTCCTCAGGTCTTGTGCAGTGTTAGTACTTGTAAAAAGCTGTCCAAAAGGTTGATCTCAGCATTGCTGCATGACATTTACAATGAAGGTTTCAAAACTTATTTGCAGTAGTTTAGAGTAAGTTTTACAAATTGATTTCAACCTTTGCAAATAATACCAGGAAAAAAGCCCAGGATAAACATGCAGGGGTTGGATTTTGTGCCTGGGCAGGACAGCATGAACTGAGTGCACAGCTATGAAGTAAGAAGCTAGAAGTCCTGTGTGTTGAAAGGGACTTTTCCTGTGAGGGCTGACTGGGTAATTTGATCAAAAGTCTATGGGATTGGAGAAATAAACTTTCTGATGAAATGAAAAACTGAAATGAAAACTTTCCATTTGGGTTGAATTTCTCAGCTGTCTTCAAAAACACTAAAACTCACCGAACTGAGAAAAGGTTTGGTTGCCAAAACCAAACAGAGTATAACTCTGTATGTAAACTGGAAACTCCACTGAAACTGGAAATTTTTCATTTTCCTAAAATGCTTTTTTGTGGGTTGGGAATTGGGGGTAGGATTTCCTGAGGAGCTCTAAGTCAGGCTTGCAGCACTTGCAGGCAGCCGGAACTGGTGACTAAGGTTTCACTGCTGTTGCAGATCCTGGGAGCTGGCTGTTTGTGAGCATGGAATTGACCTTTGCTGGCACAGTGATGGGAAGATAAGGAAAGGGAAAGGATAGATTTCCATTCACTTCTGTCCTCCAGCTTGGAGGAATACACACCAATGCTACCTCTTCTTCTAGAAAGCCTTTAAGTGCAGTTTGCAGTCATTGTTCCAGCAGCACACACAGCAATTGAGTGTCCAACAGTGCCTGCTAATAGCACAGATAGGAACCCTGAGTTATTCAGCAAACACCTTCGGTGCTGAGAAGGCTCCTTGTCTGCAGCAAGCTGAGAGTAAACAACACAGGCTTCTATAGCCAAGCAGTGTCCCTAATCCCTTGCCATCTGTGGATTCAAAGGATGCTTTTCCTGAGCAGTCCTGGGGAGGTGAGACAAAGAAAGATATGAAGCCAAACCAGTTTCTCACTCCCTGCCATGTTATTTGTCTTTTCTCAGGAAGTGGGTTTTCTTGACAAGCAGAAAGGATCAATTTGTCAGTGACAAATAGGGTGGGGGGAAAGATGACAATTTTTGTCCAAGCAAATTAGGGATATGTGTGCATGCAGCTTAGTTTCTGACTCAAAATTCTTACTTAGATTTGGACCATCCAAAATTTGGTAATACTAAATGAAAATTCTGTTTTGAAGGGCAAAAAAAGCTTATTGAAGGCTGACTCTGTCTGGTGATTCGATGCAGCTGAAGGAGATCAGACATTGACACACAATGTGAGCACAGCAATGGCAACTGTGCCTTGGACACTGCTGATTCCCAGCCGGGGAGGTGTCACTGGGACTGAGAGAAACACTGATGTTTACAAAGGGGAGGGGAAAGCTTCTGCTGTAGCCATTTGTCATCTAACATGCCCCAAATCCAATCCTGCCTTCCCGTGGACTTCTCTTCATCCCTAGCAGCATCCACAGTGGCTCTCGTGACTGAAGAGTGTGTGCCTGTGTTTGTGTCACTGCCACGTGGCAGAGTTTGTCTTGTTTTAGATCCCTGACTGATATGGCCATTTTATACTCAGGTTTGCTGGTCTGCAGTAGGTACTGAAGGCAGGGTGTGTTGTACAAGAGCAGGATTATTTTGCCTTCCATAGCAGGAGATCCAAGCACCTCTTTGTCTCTGGGGTGAGAAGAGGACAATTCTGAGATGCTGAATGCCCTTTGCCTCTGTGGCAGTCAGCAGGGGTACTCCTTTCCTTGCACCCTAGGACTGTGCCCCCAGAGCATTTTGCTTTCCCCCTGGCAGAGGGCAGGAAGGGAAGAGGCTGTTTCTCTGCTGGTGTTTGTTCAGCCATCTCTGGTTTCTGAGGAGCGAGGGAACGCGCACTCAGCTTCTCCGCTTGCTGATGTTTGCGCTCGCCTTCGCCTCTGACTCATGCCAAACACATCTCCTTCGCTCAGGAGGGCAATTTTCTGTTTCTACTTTGGTGCACTTCTCCTCCTCCTCTGCCTCCTCCTCCTTCCCCATCTCAACTGTCCTGTCAGCTGCTGTTTATCTGATGCTTCAGATGGCCATGCTTGCTTTCTTTTTCCCTGTCACTACGCTTTCTCCTTCCATTCTGGAGACTGTTTGAGTTATCATCTCTGTCCCCTGTCAGCAGCATTCTTCATCCTCTCTGGCTTGGCCAGTCTGTCTACATGGCTTTTTTAGAGGTGTTTTTGTGCTAAATGAGCGCCTCTTAGGAAGCCCAATGTAGCATAACATAATTAAGTGACAATATATGAGGTGCCTGTCCTTTACCAGGCAGTTAATGACTGGCTGGAAGATTTACAGGCATGAGGTAGAGTCAGGGGGAATTCAGCACTCCAGCTTGAAGTGAAATGATAGGTAGAGGACATCTGAACACTCCTGCACACCAAATAGAGACTGTTTAAATTTAACCAGGGGTCAGCTTGCCTATTTCTGTATGAAACTGAATGAGCATTGAACTTAACACATGCTACCATTGCCCTTGGTGTGGATAGTATCCCTGGGCTCTCTCGGTGAGGTGGAAGGTGGCAGCAGCCTTCATTTCCATTCCACATCTTCCAGTACTTGCATGGCTACACCTAGGAAGATTTTACTTGGGATTCTCACTGTTTCTTCTCTTCAGCTTTGCCTTAGCAGCTGCTCTGGAGGTGGTGGTGCTTGGTGCTTGTTGTCTGCATCCTGATGCCCCAGGCAGGGCACAGAAGTGTTTCTATGCACCTCTGGTCTTCAGAGCCTACCTTTTTCTAGACACAAACTGAGCATTTAGGTGTTCAGCTTGCAGAATTGAAGTACAGGGATATTAAAAGTAACTTTGTCCTTTGTTATCTTTAGGTATCTTGATACAGAGTAAATGGATCTATGTATCCCATTCCCCATTTGCCCCTTCCCCAGCCTACAGGGAAAGAAACAGAAAGGTTGTTTACTTTGGCTTGGATCTTACTTTACATATTTTATGTATTTCCAATGGGGTTTTATACTGTTAAATGTAGTTACTATGGGTTTTTAAGGCCAGGGGAATTATGCTAGAAGGATGTGTGGAAAGTGTGTGCACGTGGCACACAGAACATAGGTTGGACAATGTCTGTTCACACTCATCTTTTAAAAAGATGAGGGGGAAAAAAACAGTCTCTTCATAACAGTGTCATCAAGATCATTCCAGATAGGGTACCAGATCCTTCCACTTTTGCCCTGTTTCTTTTCTTTTCCTGTTTTCCCCCCTAGCTCACTAATGTTTCCATCCATGATTCTCTTCTTTCCTTCTTCCCTCTCTTTGGTAGCAGATTTTTGTGGCCACTAAGAGGTACTGTTGATACAGCTCTAGTTGCCACAGTTTAGTTCCTGCAACACAGATCTTTTGGGTACTCCTTGCATATCTGAACTTCTCTTTCATTGTAGCTTTGCATTTGTTATTGTGGATGTATTTTTTCTGTTTGGTTGCAGGTTTTTTGTTTTGTTTTAAAGAAGTAGGCTGTTTACATTAGCTTCAATATTCACTTAGCTCCATTCCCTTCAGCTTTGTGTGCATGTGCTAGCCTTGAACAGAATGCACAGCCCCGAGAGCCAGCACCAGGTGCTCAGGCCTGCTTACCTCTTCCAGATGTTGCTGCTGGCAGTGCCAGATGCTTTGCCTGTTTGGCAGACCGTGCTGATAACGTGTTGTGGTGACTTTTATTAGGCCTGAGGGTAATGTGCAAGCACTCTGCACCTGTTTGCACACATGACCCATCCACAGGTCACCCTCTGCTCCAAAAACCTGCTCCAGCAACAGTTCCTCCTCTCCAGGCCTTTTGTGAAGGGTCACTTTCCCTAGAGATTGCAATGGCATCTTTCTTGGTGTAGGGGGTGGGTGGTTTGTTGAGCTGCATCAAAGAAGGGACACTGAGCATCCCCAAAGCCAGGGCTGCACATATCAGGGCTTTAGTTAGGGGCTGGATATCCAGATGACTGGCTACACCTGGCCCTGTAGTTAGGGACTTGGGGACCTGCTAAGCAAGCTGGTGGCTGCTGCTTTCTGGAGAGGCATGTATTAGGCAAAGTTACTCTATTCCTATTTTTGCTTGACTACATCTTCCAGTCTTTTCTTGTGGCTCCTTCCAGTATTTTGTTTTTCAGTCTATTTACTTATTTCTGACTCTTTAGAGTTGCTCCTCCAGATCCCTGTCTTTGAATATGTACATCTGGGGAGCTTTTAACAGCTGTTTCCACCCCACACACGTGGGGATCTCTGTCATACAGCATCAGTCTACCTGCGTTCCTGTTGTTTTCATCATGGTGTGGCTGTATGCCACAGTGGGATATTCCTTGATTTAACTGCATGACCAGCAGTAGCGTCTGAACCTCGAGGAAAGCTCCAGAGCCCAAGGCAGTGTCCCAGTGCCTGTGCCTGTCCCCGGCGAGTGCGTGGTGTGTATGTCGCTGCCCTCTCCTGCACACAGCAGGTACTGCTCCTCGGGCACCTCTGGGGCTCTGCCCTGGGGATGCTCTGCCTGCTGTTCCTGCGCAGCTCAGAGTGCCTGCAGGGAGCTGCCAGAGGAGGAGCACACAATGGAGAACCTTTATTTCTTTGGAGCGACCTGGGCCAGGGTTTCACCACCCTCGCTGTAAAAAAAAAAATAGTCTTCTTTATATCCAGTGTAATTCTAGCCATGTTTAGATTGAAACCTTGTCCTATTCCTGCACTCCCTAATGGGGAGTCCCTCTCCATCTCTCCTTTAGGCTCCTTGAAGTACTGACAGGCTGCAATAAGGTCTCTCCAGAGTCTTCTCTTCTCCAAGCTGAATCACCTCAGCTCTCTCAGCCTTTCTTCATAGCAGACATGCTCCAGCCCTTTAATCATCCTCAAAGAACAAAGGGAGAAAAGAGAGCAAAGCCTTAACTTGGTTATATCTTAAAGCAGGTTAGAGTGTAGCTGTGGAGCTGACATGGCCTTACTATTAAAAGTACTAGGAATGAAATGTTTCTGTATTGCTTTTCTTAATGAGCATCAGGAGAGCATCCTTCTCTTGGAAAGCACTACTGGGTGTTTGTGTGGTTGTCCACTGCAACGTGGAGAGGATTTTTGTGCTGTTTGATGCATGTGGCCTTAACTGTCCCATATCAAGTAATCTAAGTTATAGAGTTGGGGCTTCTCTATCTGAAATTGTCACAATTGCAGCTGCTTGTATCTAGGATCTTGGGGCAGAACTTTAGAGATAGCATGGCCGGATCTGAAACCCACAGTTCAAGGCATGTTTCCACAAAACTCAGTCTTCTGAACTGAGCTCATTTCTAATTTCAGCTGAAAAGGGCACTGGCAAATCTAAGTGCTTTTTGTTGCTGTCTGGAGAATTTGCTATCTGTTACTGTGCATCTATAGGACATTGTTGACACCAACTGAGTCATGGTGTCTGTAAAGGTTAGGAGGCACAGTGACTAGCAATGGAAAGTTTGGAGTAATCACAGCAGAAAAAACTCTCTTTAGTTCCAGGACTATGAACACCACAGCTGTGAGAGCCATGGGGCAGGGAGCTCCACACCAGAGTGCCAAGTGGGGACCAGGTGGCTTGTGGGGCTGGTAAAGCACACACATGAAGTTGTTTGCCTGTAAGTTATGGATCCAAGTGCATCTTAGAGTGTGGCTAAAAGCTGTGGCTATCTGCAGTGCTCCTGGACTGGACTTGGAAGTGGTAGCATATAAAACTGGGCCAAAAAGGCCCTTAATGAAAGCAGCAGCAAAGGCCAGCGTTGCAGTTGATGTGAAGGGTTAGATTTCCAGAGAGTGCTCAGCCCATTTGGTGTAGAGTGTTGTGCAAGTTAGTTTCCTTGTTCAGGGAGTGAAGCTAGACTCCTTTCCAAAAATAAACAAACAAAACAAGGAACTATATCCTGATTTCCTAGCACTGACTAGTATCTAGCATCCTTTGATTCTCTGCCAAAAGCTTCTTTCAAGAGTGAAACGGATGAGCTGAGACAATCTTAGCATGGAATGTGTTTTTCCCTATTCTTCAGGAGACTTCAGGTTTGGTTCTAAAGAGGTTAAACTGATTGATGTATTTCAGGAGGTGCAGACAATAAGGTTGGAATGACCAAGTGTAATTTCTTTTTGTTTGGGAGGATGATGACAATTTCCTTTCAGTGATGAAGTTTCATTTTCTGACATATCAAAAACGTCTGACTTGAAGAAAGTGTAAGAGAACTGAAGACCATGTCTCAGGTTCTGAGTGTAGAGATAGCAAAGAGAGACATAAGCTCTCTTACTTTGCTTTGGCCTTTGGAAGAAGAACACACCAGAAATATTGCCTGCCTTCACTTGTGGCATGGCTAACAAATTGCTCTGTTCAGCTGGGTATTCCTTTGGAAGGTTACAGAAAGTCCTGGCCCGGACACGAGTCAATGCTTCGTCCCGCGATGCAAACCCCAACAGACACACAAGGGCTCTGCTGGGCTGAGCTCAGGGCTTGCCTGTGGACACTGCTCACGAGTGAGAGAGCCACAAGAGGGCATTGGGGCTTTTGAACAAGCTGCATGGAGCCAAAAAACCCCAAACAGTGCAGTCCTCCAGACAACGGTGTCAAAGGCATTTTGAAGGAAAACAGTTGAAAGCAGAGGAGTGTAATCCTAAAGAGTTCTGTTCAGCTCTTGTTGACAAACAAAGCTGTGTGTTTATTGTTTGTTTAGTGGTTTTAGAACAGTTGTCTGTGCTTATAGCCCACTTGGTAAGGGAAGAAGTCTCAGCTCTTGTATGTAGCTCTTACTCCTCTGCTGGATTTATTATCAAGCTTATGAGCAATTGGCACTTGGATTGTGTCTGGATGTACTCCGATCCAGATGAGAGCTACTTATGCAGTCTTTCAATTCCCTTCCTTCTCCCCTCCTTGGCTTTAAGGCATGAGCAAAGCATTTTGAAAAGGCCTGAAAGACGGATTCTGAAGTTTGGTTGATGATTATCTGGGAAGAGTTCTGGAGGTCCTGCAGTGTACAGGTATTTCATGTTTCAGGACTCCCTACTAAAGAAATACGTGACTTTTCTATAAATACTCATTCTATTAGATAATTGTTTTAACTGGGGGCTGGTGCAGGCCTCTCGAGGTCAGTGGTCCTTTGTGAAGAAGCTTAGTGGATAAGCCTTGTTACACTGGCATGAAGAGTGACCCATTGGGCTCTCGCACCTTCATTCTCCCCTTTTTTGTTTGTTCCCATCCACTGTCTTTTCTCTTTAGAGCAGGGACTTGAGGGGAAAAAGTGCCTGAAAACAGTCACTGGAGGGGAAGAGTTTAGATCTTCCCATTTCATCTGGGTGATT
Source organism: Bucco capensis (assembly GCA_013396975.1). Classification (NCBI taxonomy): domain Eukaryota; kingdom Metazoa; phylum Chordata; class Aves; order Piciformes; family Bucconidae; genus Bucco; species Bucco capensis. The sequence continues at coordinate 145,726 of VWZO01007368.1, forward strand.
GATGTCTCCAGTGAAGAGCTGGCACTAGGCTGTTCTTTGCCATGAGTCTGTGGCAGGCATGGCAGGCAGAGGGACCTTGAGGCAGATTTCCCTGAGCAAGGAGAAGAGGGGTGGCACCAGAAGCTGGTGTGCAGGAGGGACAACAATCTAGCTACCAGTGGGGTGTGTAACTATCACAGAGCATTGACTCTCATCAATGGAAGAGGGTTTTGTTGTGCAGTTGTTCTGCACAAGTGTATTTACTCCTCTCTGTTGTCAGAGTCCACACCAGGAGGGAAATAGGCTTGAGGAATGGCAGTGTGACCATGTTTGTGGCATTGCTCACAGGACTGGGACTGAGCAGCACTGCTGTGGGAAGCCCAAGCTTCAGAGAAGCTTTATCAAGTCTTAAGCCTTGTGACAGTTGCTAATTTTGGAAGGCTTTCAGTGAAGCCCTTCCCAGCTCAGCTGAACTTTGGTTTCATCTGTTAGGAATTAGTTCCAGAAGCTAGCCTGAATGAGGGACTAAAACCTCCTCATCTCCTGACCATGGCAGGGCCTGGATGAACAAGGATTATGCTCTGCTTCAGGCTGGGGATGTATGGTCTGCTCTGGAAGACAAGCTGGGTAACAGGCAGTCTCCCTTCAGTCCCCTCTGCTTGTCTTGCTGACCCTGTCTCCTGCTTCACTGCTAGGTTTATATCTGCTCGTTATTTTCACCATAAACTTACTCAAGAAATCCTGCACACTGCCTGAAGTAGCTGGAGATTGAGAGGTATAAAGCAAAGAGAGCCATCATCCCCCCAGACAAAGCAGTCCTTTCCTGCTCCGGTCTCTTAGTGGCAGCAATAGTGACTGGCTAGGCTTCACACTGAGTCCTGTGGCTTGATCCCCTGGCTCATCAGCACAGTGAAGCCACTTGCCATGTGGGTGAAAGCAAACCTTGACATGCTGGATGTGTGCTGGAAAACTGAAGTGAGTGCAAGAGCTGAATGTCCACTGAGATAAGAACACTTTTGGTAGTGACATGCAGCCTGGCAGGGGGGTCTTGAGCTTACTGTGATCACTGGTGCAGAGAAAATCATTAGAAGATGTGGAGATATGCCTAGAAGTCTCTCACTGACTGGGTATAACAAATATTTCTGTGTCTTTCAATGACCTTGCAAGTCTAGCCTCATTCTATCATTAAAAAAACACCCAGGAAGGAAGTGAGCTTTCCTGAATTTCAGGTTCTGTTTTACATGAGTCAGCACAGTCTAATCTATCCCAGGATTAAGTGCCTCTAGCACTTGAAGGCATAGGGCCTTTCCTCCTCTATTTTCTCTTGTGTTGGCAGAGTTTCTGTCCCCTCAGCTCCTATCACAAATTAGCAAAGGTTGTTCTTTACTAAATCTACAAGATCCTTCCTTCCAAAAAGCATTTAGAAAGATAATCCTCAGCAGACAGTCTCTGCCTAGGAGAGAGGAACTCCTCTTACAAGGAATGTTTGTAGTATTAAGATGGAGCAACCCTGGAGTTTCAGAAGTCCAAAAGTTCTCCTGGATCCTGTGACAGGTTGGATTTAATTTGGAAAAGCACATTCAGATGGATGCTAGTTCCCTGCAACCAGCAGGATGAGCAAACCTCTCTGAAAGGCAAGCCTAGGAGCTGCACATTTCATGACAGATCTTGTGCTGCTCAGGTGCAGAGGCAGAAATTCAATCATCTTACAAGTGCCTCTGCCCAAACTGGAGCAGAGGTTGCTGTTTTGCATCCAGGCAAAGTCTGTTTGATCTTGGAAGTTATAGAATATTTGTTTTATGACTATGAGAGTGCCAAGAAATTCTTTGAAGCAAAGTCTGTAACCTCGGAGGCTGAGATGGAATGGGATGAAACAGGAAAGCTACTGGAGGATGACATTGTTAAAAAAAGATACAGCAATACCCCAAACCCAAGCATAGCAACCTTCCCCCAACTCTTTTTAAGCTTGCCTTTAAAATTATATTGCCTGTCAGGACTCTAATTCTTTAAATTAATTATGGTGCCTGATATGGAGTCTGCAACACACTTTTTGCAGTGTGTGTGTGATAAGATGTATTGTGATTAATTGAAACAGAAAGGTCTGAAGTTTGATAGCTTGTGAGGCAGAGTTTGTGACACAGCCTCAGCTTCCAGTTTGTTGACATGAACTGTGTCTTCCTGAGTGTCATTAGTCAGAGCATCAGAGCCAGAGGGGAATCACATAAATTACAGATCACTACTGAACAGAATTCCAGGTTTTCCTTTCTTTCCTTCCAGACTGAGGTAACACATTGCACTGCTACCCTGGCTGTTCCTACAGGCAGAGAAAAGCAGTTACAAAACCTTTCATTTTAAATGACTTCTGTACTTGCCTAGCAAAGCATTAGCTGTCCTGGTCCTCTGTGGGCTCGCTGAGGCAGCACAGAGTGTAAGTGGAGCTGAAATGGTTAAACATGAATAGCTGTCAGTCCCTGGGAGGGGTTTGTTCTGTCCCTTGCTCCTGGTTCTTGAGCTTATCCTGCTGCCATAGTTGTGGGACAGGAGAGGGACCCGACTCATAAAGTCAGTTCTGGGTAGCTCTGTGAGGGACTTGATACCTGGAACGTAACTTCCCTGAAGCTGCTGCTGAGCACTCCAAGCCTCAAATGGAGAGGAAGCAATAGAGGTGTGCCAGGACATGACAGAAAATCCATGCTACTAGAAGCAGTGATACAAAAGTGCCTGAGGATGCAGGTAACACTCAGAGTGCAGGACAGCCCACGTGCCAGCTCTGATCACCTCTGCAAGGTGATGCCTGATGTTTGGAGACAGACAAGTGAAGCAATGGATGGCATTATGGTGCAAGAATTGGTAGAGCATGTGCTCCCCCCCTCACCTCGAGCTCTTGGGAACATCTCCAGCAGCTGCAGTGGGATCTCTGGAGTCACTTTGGGGTGTGTAGATATGATAGACTGGAATTATGCTGGTTCTGAAAACTTGAAGATGCAAACTCTACGAGCATGTGTTGTTAGAATATTGCCAGCTCCTGGTTATGAATCACACCTCCCCTGAGGCAGGGATCATCAAACAAAGGAGGCTCTGTCTTAATCCTTTTGAACTGTCCTGGGTTGGATCCTTGATTGGGTTAAAATGCCATATGAGAAAACAGGGAGGACAATTTAGTGTTGTCATCCATCTCAGTAATACTGATGCACTTGAATTTATTGGCATCTACACTCAAAGGCTTGAGGGTGTCTGGAGAGAAATAAAGAACTGAAATAAGACTTATGGCAGAAACGAAGTATATTGACATATCCTAGTGGTCTTTGAATTAAAGTAAGACTAGCAAAACCTATTTTTTATTTCTGGCAGAAGATTAAGGGGAATCATCCTTTATTATTGTTTGCAGTCTTGAACAGAGAGTGTAAGGAGAAAATTAATACTTACCCATTTTTCTTCTGCAGTGACCACTACTCACTACATCCTAGTCAAAGGCAGTTCTTATTATGAAAAATTACCCTCCTGTCTCCAGTTGTTTTCCTCCTAGAAGTAAATTTTACCTATTGCTCTATTTTTTTCCATGTGCTTTCTTGTAAAAAAGGAGTCTCCATCTGCTTTGTAGCCACTCTTCTTATGTAGGTACAGGTGACATTAGCTTTCTTTCAGTCATTTGGGACATCTCCTGATGGCCACAGCTCCTCAGAGGTGAGAGCAGCCCAGCAGTGCTGTCAGCCTGCTCAGAATGCATGCAGCTCACCCTAGAAATGCAGCAGCACTGCCAGAGGCTCTGCACCCTGCTGCTCTTTCACCAAGCCTAGCCAGGGGCCTTGCCCTTCTTGGCTTGGCAGAGTTGAAGCAGAGGAATATGGTATTTCAAGAGCTCATCACATCAACAAGCAGCAGGCTTGGAAAAGCAATCATTTGCTCAGTGTAGTGGAAGGTGGTTAACCTTTCCAAGGCTGCAAGCTGGATGCCAGTGCTGTACAGCTTCCATGTTGCACTCAGGGAGTTCATGGAGTATGTCAGAGGCAGGGGAAGACACTGTTTTGCTGGGCTCCATTTCAGGCTAAGGTAAAGCTGAGTGTGTGGTTAGGAGCTAAGGAGAGTTGCTGATATTTGTGGTAGCATCCCTGCTGTCTCATTTCCTGGGGAAGTCAGTGCTCTGAGTTATCCAGCAAGCCCCACTGAAGCCTGGCTTCCACCTGGCTCAAGAGATGCTGGCCAGTCCCTCCCAGGGCAAGAACAGCTGCCAGCCTCATTAGGAAATAGCATCTCTCTTGGCTTCTGCTGCAGTTTGGCTTCTGCTAATGAAGTGTGTGGGAGAGGGAAGGCCATGGAGAGCAAAGGAAACTGACTGTCAGAGAGCAGAGTGGGACCAGAGAGTTGATGAGGTTTGACTGTCAAAGGAATGTTTTGCTAACAGTTTGTTTGGTTGTTCCTGGATGCTTCAGCCCAGTAAACACCTGTCTGCAGGAGATAAACATCTTTGGAGGAAAAAATGTGTAGTAGTGGGAGTTGATGGCTTTGCTGAGCTCTGCTGGAATAATTGTACATTGATTTGGCAAACAAGCTCTCCTGTAGGGTTTAGAGGAATGTCTTTAGCTGCAAGATAGAGCACAAAGGTACTAAACCCCTCCTATTGCTCTGAACTCTCTATGAACTGATGCAGTTGCTGTGGTTCCTCACTGCTGGTGTGTTTAGCTTATTTTCAGTCTTTGTGCTACTCCAGAGGTGTCATTCTGCATCTCCTAAGCTGAAACCTCCCACAGGGTGAAGGGCTGGCTCTGTGCTGCTCTTCAGCATCAGCTAGGGCTGGTTTTGTTTAGTTTTTCCACCCTGAGTGTAATTCTCTACAGGATTTTTGTTTTTATTTATTATCAAATCCTGAAAAGGTTAGTACATGGTGCCCACACCTCCAGATAATAAACCTCCTCTGGTTGTTTGCAGATACTCTAATCTGTTGTTAATAAACTTGAAAGGATAAACACATCAGACTAATGGGGACCAAAGCAGCTCAGAAGTGTTGGTTGGTTGGTGTTTAGATTTCAGTCAAAACTAATCAACAATGGCTGGGGCTTGCTGCCTTTATTAGCAACACCAATCCCTGTGATTCAGTGCCAGGTCCCTCTGACTCCTTCCAGGGGATGCTGGCAGGGCTACAGGACTGATAAATGCTTACATCCTTGTGCCTGTGAAAGGAAGGGGTGTGTGGGGAAATGCAGCACACAGACCTCAGGGCTGGCAGGAGTCCTTTCAGGGCCACTTTGACTCTCTCTCTGTGCAGCTAGCTGGTAAATGGGAAGACCTTGAGTCAGGAGCAGTGGAGGCTTTTTTCTGTGTGAAACCTTCAGCTTTGCAGATGGCTGGCTGCATGAGCATGCGTGGTTTCCTTCTCCCTTGTCCTCCAGGATATTCTTCCCCCATTCCCCCCAGCTTTAATTTTCATTCTCATTTGCTTTTTATTGAATTTCTTAAGGAGCTTAAGGTATTGAGAAGAGAAATATTGTTACAGACATGCTGCTCCTTCCAGAGACATCTGTAATGGTCTGAACCATCCCTCCTCAAATCAGCTGCTGGGAAGGGCTCCGAGTTCTTCATGCTTAAGTCCAGTTGAGAGTTCAAGGCAAGTGATGGCTCATTTGGTGGAGAGTAGAAGTGGATTACTAGCATCAGAGATACTCCTGTCGAATGAAATGAAAATCTTAACTGATTCTCTTTGCACCAGCCACTTGTGAATCTGGAGACAGAGAGATTGCCCTCATGGAGATTTCCTGTGTTTCCCAATCAGAAAGGGTTATTTTCCTTGCAGGTACCCAAACACTCTCACTTAGTTTTTGGAAGCCTGAATTCTGAGTCTAGGAAGTAAAAATGCTCCAATTCTGGACAGTAGTAAGTTAAATTTCTTGTAAGGATTTCCTAGCAGTTTACCATTAAGTAGCAAGTTGCAGCATGCTGGTGCAGGGCTGGAATCTCAGCAATGTTATCTCTGGGACCAGCAGTTGCACTTGGTACTGGTAAATACACCAGTCAGGGCACAGGATTTGCAGGACACTTGCTGTGTGACAGCTTGCAACCCATCTTTATTTTCTAAATTTTTTGTCCCTTGAATTTCTCTTCATGGTTTGTTTTATTTTTCCTTCCTAACCAGAACGAAACTAAACTTCAAGACCTTCAACAAAATGGAAGGTTTTTACTTCTGAGCTCTTCCTGTACATTTCTGAGTAGATGTAGCTTAAAATGTGATGAGGCTGCTATTTGTGCTGATTGAAGTGGTGGTTTTTAGTTATGTGGAAGTGTCTAAAAGTGGCTATGGTTGATCACTTAGCCTGATTCTGTACTAGAATGTCAGAGAGCCAGCAGATGACCATGAATCTCCGTTAAGCGAGCTCTCGTCACAGGCAAGAAGAGCATGTGAGAAAAGAAGTGTCATATCCTTGCATCATTTCCATTTCTCTGCCCCTCAGGCTCTGTCATTTTCCTTCAGTGTATATTTGATCAACTGAATGCAACTCTTGCTTCCTTACCTTCTCTCAAGTGTTTCCTTTGGAAAAAGTGAAACAGAGAAGCTCCATCATGGAAGTTCCCAGTGGCATCTCTTTGTAATGTGGCTTGGCCCAAAGCCTGCCTGTCCCAGCTGAAGTGCAGATCTCCTAACCCTCTAGATTGCACAGGAAATGAACACAAAGAGGAGAAATGCCCCTGAGCTGGTAACATCTCCTGGAAGGGCCAGGCCTGTGATGCGCTTAGCTTAGTGATTAAGCTAAGTTAGCTTAGTGATTAAGTTACAGGAAGGCAGACTGGAGTAGCTACATGGATAGAGAGGGGAAAATATCTTCAGGGAAGCCACCCACACCCCAGCCAGGTCTTAGCTGAGTTCTTTCCAAATGCCATGCAGAGAAGCCCCTCCACTAAACACAGGTAATAAACTCCTTGAACTATGTCAGAAGATGTGATGAGGGACTTGATTCTGTTGTTATACAATTGGCTTTGGTTTTCTTTTCAGCAAGCATAAAAACTTTATTCTTTGTTTGGCATTTGTGAAAGGAAGTCCTGAGCTCCAACTGTGTATTAGCTGCTGGAGTAGCCCTCTGCATTTACAGGACTCTACTGGACAAAACCACCACTTGCAACCCTTCCTTTCACTTATTTTCTTCCTGGAGGTGTACCACAGGTCATTCCTTCTCTGCTAGGAAGAGCAGGGCAGGGAGGAAATGAAGCTAGAGCAGGGGCAGGCAGACAGTTGAGCAGCATGGGTTTTCGATGTCCTGCTGCCTCAGGAATCTGCAGCTCTGAGTCAGCTCTTCAGGCTGCTTATCCATTTGAGGCTGGATCTGCAGGGGTCCAGGTGTAAATGAAACAAGCTTGATGGAACAACATGACTGTGTAGGAGGGAGGAGCACTATCTACAGCAAGGGAGTGATGAAAAGAATGTTTGCTAAGTGTTGGACTGAGCTACTCTGGTCAAGTGAATCTTTGCAATTGGGCTTTGTTGTGAGCACCTCCAGACTGCTCAGCTGGAAGGAGTCAGGAAAGCAAGGTATGAGTCAAGGTGGAACTAATGCCTATTTCCATACACAAATGGAGAAGGTAGTGTTTTTTCTTACCAGTGGGAGGAATGGAAGAAAGCATGGAGGTAAAAAATGTGTCTGACTCATGGCGAAGCATTCGTGCATCAGTTTGCTACTGCAGGCAGGCCTACACAGCAACAAAGAGACAGGCAGGAGTGTCTCCCCTGTCCAGGGAGGAATTCCCCAGCAGGGAAAATCCCTACACGTGGTACAGGTGCTGCCTCTACCAAATTTAGGAGCTCTGTGCAAAAAGTGCTGTCCTGGGAAGCATCCCCGAGGTCGTTAGGGTAGATGATGTTCTCTCATGTAGCACGAGGTAGGCAGTGCCATAAGAGGACTTTGTTCTTGTAAAAGCACTAAAGCAGAACTGGAGACAGACTTGGTTCTGGTGCTTCCACCACTCCTGGTGTTCTTGCTGTAGGCAAAAGCTCTCTTCTTGATGTCTCCTACGAGGACCTCTCCTCTTCCCTCCAACCTCCACCTCCCTGTGCTCCATAGCCTCCTGCCTCAGAAGAAGGGAGGCTGCCTGTTGGTCTGGTGCTACACTTCATTTCTTCACTGTTTTCTTGGGTTTTCAGGTAACTCCCATAACCTTTCCACCTGCAGCTTGTCTTTTGCTTGTCTGGTGACAGGCAAGTGTTGTCATGGCTTCTTCATCAGATTGATCATCCAGAAATCTCACCCACTCTATTCTTCCAGCTGGCCTGAGGTGCTTTGCTCCTCTGTAGCAGAGCCATTCCCTCCACTGCTTGTGCAGCTGCTGCTGCTCTGATAAGCAGAGCATGTTCTCCTGTGGCAGGACAGTTGTGGTTTCCAAACTGCCATTCTTCTGGAGTTTGTCTGGCTTTTCAGAGGACCTAATGGAATAGCCCAAAAAATCCAGCTGGGGATTTCCTCCTGTTCCCTGCTGGTAGCTCCACCAGCAACAAGATCATTGGGGCTTTATGTAAGCTCAGAGGCTACACAGTGTTGACAGTTGAGACTGGCAGGAGACTCTGCTAGACACAATCCATTGGTCACACAGCTCCTCCACAGGGCATGCATCAACCTTCTAATGCTGGTCACTGACAACCTGAGTTGTGATCAACAGAGCAGTCTCCTATCAGGCTGCACAGCAGCTGCACAAGAGCACAAGCTAGACTGCCACATCAGAAAAGCAAACAGTTACATAAAATAACCTTAAGCAAATGAACAAACTCACCTCTCTTTTACCTGTCACCCCAAAGACAGCCTCCCCACTTCTCTGTCAGTTATTCTGCTCTTCCCCCATCCCAAACTCAATTCTGAAGAATGTTTTTAATTATGGGTTTTTATGAAGCTTTGTGTGTCTATGCATGTGATGACCTAATTGTTTGGCACAAAGAGCTGTCTCTGCTCAGGCCCAGGCCTAGACCAGCAGCAGTACGGCAGGTCAGGATGGGAGAAGGTGGATTGGCAGAGCAAGAGTGTTTACATCATCCCTGGCTCCAGCTGGTGTTTATCAGTGCATTTGGCTCTATTTAGTGTTTCTTTACAGCTAATAGAGAGGTAGATCATGTAAACCAACAATGATTTACAGGATAATAATTGTTTTGAAAGGTTAGTAGTGAATGAAACTACCTTAAAGAAAGAGTGACAAAATGCATGTTGTGCTCCACGTGTGGGCACAGGAGGTGGCAGTGCTTGGGCATTCATATAGCTACTCACTTCTGCACACCCTCACCCTCCAGTCTGGGTATAAGTGAGGAGATTTTATTTATATCTAAAATTATCTGTGTGGATATATAGATAGATGTAAAAATATCATTTTTGCTGTGGTGTCTTTTCTGTCATTTGTGTTAATGACTTTCAGGGAGGGTTTTTGGCAATGCTTTTATATCTGGGAAAATACTGTAATTATACTGTGAAGCAGTCTCAGGCTTAAGAAATTCTTAAGTATTGTGTAAAATTTTAGGGGGGAAAAAAGTATCTCCTGTCTTCCCTAGGCCTTGGCAACAATGCACTAGTCTTTGAGAGGATATGCATTGATAACCTCTCTCTTCTGCTGGAAGGGCCACGCTTGGGTGGTGTTCTAGGCACATAGATGTTCTGAATGAGCTTTAAAAAAGTTAATAATATAAATTTCCATGTAATTTGAACCTGTTCCTCTGCAGTTCAGTAAGTGTTAGGAATGGGGAGTGGCATGAGGAACAGACTCAGTTGTGCAATGGTGGAAGTCAAGGGGAAGCAGATGGAATAACAGAGTTTCTTGGTTCAGATGTGCTACTTTCTAGGCACAGGCCAAAGTTTCTAATGCTGCATTAGCACTAAAAGCAATGGAGCCAACACACTGCTAGTTGACTGCAGCTAGGAAAATGAAGTGCCTGCAGGTTTGATGGAACACTTCAAGGGCTCTTGAGAGACCAAAGCTTGCTGCTCCCCCCTCATCCCATAGCAATGGGAGTTAGGCTGCATTTTGGAAGAGGAGATGTTCTGGGGCACTGGTCCCTTGTTGTTCAGACCAGGTCTAGAGCAAGCTGGGACATATTCCTGGCCTGGATTCAAGGTTTTCCTTTCTGTGTCTGTCTCAGCCATTGTATGCATGGTGACTTTAAAACAGCTCCCTTTCTCCTGCCACTGCTTCTCCTTGGAGACAGAGATGCTCTTCTCTGCTATGCCCAACTCCAACATCTGCTACTGGAAGGTAGTAGACAAGACCTGGATGGACTTCACTGCAAATCTTGGGAGACATCTTTTGTAGGAAGTTTCACAGCAGTTGCAGCCTTTGTGCAAGACTGTTGTTGCTTCATGGTTTCCAGAGGAGGAAATTCCCTGTCCTGCTTCCCTGCAGGGAACGTTGGAAGTTTTTGAGTTTTGGGAAGAGATGAGAGAGAGTAGGAAATAGCTTGTGAGCCCAGCTGCAAACACCTAAATACTGGTGAGGAAATGTGCTCATTTATAAGCCTGCATCCTACTTGGCAGGAGTGGCAAGCTCTGACAGCTCTGTGCCAGGGAAGCAAGTAGCACTAACCAGAAAAGGCAGGCAGGTTTGAGAGGCCTGGGGCAACCTAAGGCAAGGATGAAGTGGATTTCCAGATCTCAGCATGATAGGGAAAGAGAATTGTTGCTCAGAGAGGCCATGAGGAGGCAACTAAACTGGATGAGTAGAGTTAAACCTTGACTTAGTCTCCCAAAGCTTTCTATATAAAACATAGGCACTTGTGTCAGCATGGGAAGAAGTCCAGAAAAGAAAAAGTTGTACTGGATTTACTAGCTCTTTTTCCCTCCTCTGCATCTTGCCAAAAAAAGTTACTGTTTTGCCTTAGCTTTGTTGTTGTGTTGTTTTTCATGATGCTAAAGCATTGCAAGGACACAGATGTAAACCATCAGCCCAGTCCTGCAAGGCGTGGACCACACAGGCATGTGCAGAGCAGAGGAAACAATCTGCCTTCAAAATCAAACTTCCTCACCGATCTCACTAAAAGCTTGTGCAGCTTCTAGGGAATGGCAGAGGGTGACTTAAACCATGGCATTATCCCTTGAAAAGTGGCAGGCAGTGAATGTGCTCTGGAGGAGGAAGGAAGCCAAGGTGACCTGAAAGGAAGCTGGGGAAGGGAAGCAGCTCTCCTGCAGTGGCTGCCATTTTCCTCCTCCTGTCTGCTTTGCTGTGCTCCACAGACACACAATAATAACCCCAGTGGGCCCAGGGATCAAATGACGTGTTGCTGAGGGATTAGGAGCAATTCTATCCCGCTGGCATGGGCTTAGGAATTTTCATTAAAATGACCTTGGGTGTGGTGTGAGAGGAATTTGGGCTTCATGGATGGAGAGCTAAACATCCTACCTGGGGAACAACGCAAGGGCCTCTGCAAGGCTGGCTGCCCTGGGCCTCCAGCAGAGCCCTCGTGCTTGCTCCCCCTCAGTGCAGTTGTTCACGGAGTAGCTTGGAGATACGTGGAGGGTCATAATTGAAAGGCATCTTTCCAGGGGATGGAGGAGTAAGGTGGGAGGATGGAAGGGAGGGAGAGGAACAGGCAAGAGGGCTTGTTTCCTAGAATTGCTTAAAAACACTTAGAAACAAATCTGTGTTTGGTAAGGAGTGGAGATGTGTTTAATTAACAAAGGAGCATTGTGCTGAAGTGCTGCAGCAAGAGAAATTGGAATAGTATTGCTAGATTGTGCAACCTCATCTTCCAGAGTCTGGTGAGGTCCTTCTGCAGGCACTTGCTCGAGCAGAATGCTTCAGTCCTGGTCTAGGAGATGTGGTGAATGTCTTCTGGCAGTTTGTATGTCTTCAGGTGGACATCCTCTTGCACTTGTCAGTTCATACTGATTAAACCCAATTGTTTTGAAGGAAGCAATGAACTCACAACTCTGGTGCAGTTATCTATGAAGTATGCCATAACACCTTCCACAGGTAGCAAGATTCCAGAGGAAATGGGTTTATCAGAACAAAAAGGAAGTATGATGTTGTTACTAAACAGAGCAAAACCATTAAAGCCAGCAGAATGTAAACAGCCATGGTAAAGTTTAGAGAGTGAGTGTGGTTGAATGGTTCCATATCTATATACACAGCCTTGACAGATTCAGATTCAAGACATGCTCATATCAAAAAGAGTTAACTGCTTAACACTAAGGGAAGGTTCTGGCTCCTGAGACCTAAGCATCTTTCTTCTCCTCTGCTCCAGTCTTTGTGGAGACAACACTAGACATCATCTCGTTCAGAATGCAGAAACTGAACTGGGCAGAGCACTGGAAAGGCCTGGAAAAGAAGAGCTAAGGTCTTGCAAGAGGATGTGGGAGAGGCTGTGTAGATCTAGGCATATTTTCCCATCTTTATTTCTGAGTTTTGTCATGTGAAGACTTTCCTGTTGTACTCGTGCATGGCGATGAGGGCTCGTTTTGGTATTTTTATCCTTTTGTCCCTGTTTGTGGGGTTTCAGCATACAGTCAGAGCAGTCTCTGACTGACATTTCTTCCCTTGGAACACGTGCCATGTGGCTGACAGGTTCAAAATCAAACAGAAGAGCTTTATTAAAGCAGTTTGAGTAGAAGAGCAAAACCACCAAAACCCAGCTAACACCCTGAGTTGGAGCTTCACTTGCTGCAGGGGCCTGGTGTCCCTGGAATACCTTTGCTGTGTGCTAAGTGGTCACTCACAGTCAGCATGCAGCAATGATTTCCAAAGCTGCTGGACAAATCAGGAGACTCCTCCTGAGCAGGGGCTGAATTGCTTTGGAACAGATGCTTGCACTGAGCAGCCAAAGTACATAATCAGGTTGAGCAAAACAAAGCTTGATACCAAACTTGCCAGGAAAAATTGTTTTGTCATTTTGAAATCTGCTGGGTTTTTCAGCAGACCTTCCCCAAACAGAAAACAATGTGTTTTGTGCTCCACTGCTGCATTTTTCCTCTGAAGATTTGTAAGGAAGGGGAAGAGTCTCCAATCCTTTTGCTAAGGTCCTTAAATGAAAAGCTAATCCAGACATTAATCACCGGAACTATTCTGGAGCTTTTAAAAATAAACCCTGAGATTGTATGAAGAATACATAATTGTGAGTATCCTGGACAGGTTGAAAATGAGCCCAGTTGCTCTCTTACATAATGACCAGCTGGGTAAGCCAAGGGGAGAGAAAAGAGCACACGGGGCCAAGAGTGCAGCAGCTCTGTGCTATTGTCTGCCTTTTCCTGTCCTCCAGTTCAGCTGGGTACAAACACTCATTCCAACCCAGACTGTGTTAGCAGAAGGTGTCTGTACCCCTGATCAACCTCCCTTCCCTGCTCTCCATTTCTTCTGGCTGCAGTTTGAATTTTCTCCCCTTTCTTTGCTGTTTCAGACCAGGTATTCCAGCCCTGACCTGTTGTCCAGAGCAACTTCTGCAGCAGTTGGATCGTGACTGATCCCTTTCTTCAGGCAATATCTGCCAAAGGCCAGTTACTCATGTCAAGGTCAAACTGTGGACAGTCATTCTGTGTCTGCCCAAGTTAATCCAAACCAAACACACCATCTATAAGCAGCTTATCTCCCAAAATAAATAGATGATCATTAGCATAAACCACCACACCCTCTCCTTTTCCATTCTTCCTTGAAAACAATCCCTCCACCTGAGTCAATCAGGATGCTTTCTCTGAGCCATTCTCATGTTAGAAAGGAAGCAGCAAGCTCTGGGTCCTAGTGGGACTGCATTTACTGACTGGCTTTCCCAGATCAAGCCATTCTTGGTGATGCAGAGGAAAGAGATGCATGTGAACTTGAGATTATGCCAGGAATTCCTCAAAAACTGTCATCTGCAGCAGGTCTACCCCTAGCTCTGGGTCTGTCATCAGTTGTGCTGATGTTGCCCTGCTGCCCTAGCTGGGTATCCTTCCCTGGGCACAGAGCTGCCATCACTCTTCACTTCAAACACCCCAAGCTAAAGCAGACATAGTTGTGCAGAGACAGAAATTCTTGCAGTTATAGCATGGATATGAGTCAGAGGGGAATTAAACCTCTGTATTTTTGTCTGTGGGGCTTTCCCTGGGGACCTGCCCCATATCAGCTTGCTGCTGGGTGAGCTGAGCCTTTGTGCTATGGCACCATGGGGCTCCCTAGGGAAAGCAGAGCATCCTTCCTTGGTGGCATGGAAAAGTGTAGGCAGTAGTTGTGAGGGGAGAGAGAGAGGAGTGAATGCTGATGCTGCCAGTGGGGAGTGGAGATGTGTGAGCAGAAGGAAGAGTGTGAGAGCCAAAGGTAAAGCAAGTGATGGGTCTCAGCTGCTTTCCCTGCCAAAAGTGTGAAGTGTGGTGATTGATTGTCAAGTGTTGCTTCTGTGGAATGAATTTCTGGTGAGAAAATAATAAATAGTCATCGTCGTGGCTAGGCTTGGCTNCCTGAATAATAAATAGTGGTGGCCTGTGGAAAAATCCCAACCTCACTCCTAGGGAAAGTACCTAGTGCTGGTTGCTGAGTCTCAGCTGGCAGTGGAGGAGGCAGGTGGGCTTCTGGTGTGCTGGCAGAGAAGACTAAAGGAAGATAGGCAATGATGCCAGTGTGCTCCATGCTGTAGAGATAACATATATTTAACAGCAGTTATTTCATAAATGACTAACACCATGAGCACATTCTCTTCACTACACAGGGCTTCCTCTCCTGTTTTGGTATCTGTCCCTTTCTGACCCTCTTGGCATGTGTGATTTGTTCTAGAGTATCTGTGAGAAGCTAGCTGAACACCTACACCTGGGCTATGGTTATCATCACTTCTACGTAGATAATGCTCTTTTAAATCTGGGTTTGTGCCTCTGCCACTCAATGCCTAGCAAAAAACCCATGAATATCTTGCTTTAAGAAAAAGAAAAGAAATATTCTAGGCCAAGTATGATCTCTAGGTTTCATGCAAGACTTGGAGGATGCAGTATTGAGGTGGAGTCAGGACATTTAAAGTGTTAGACCCAGGACAAATGAGCTTTTCTGTGAGCCCCCAGTCCAGGGCTTTCCTAGGGAGAAGGGAGGCACAAGGTAACCATGACCTGTTTCAGCCAAGCCCCCTGCTTGCTCAAGATCCTTGGTGTGTGCCAGGAGACACAACTGCCTTAAAATGCAGGGGTGTTTCTGGTTTGGTAGTGCTCTTGTGCTTAGTATCCCAGGTTTCAGCCTAGTGAAACTACTTGCAAGCAGAGGAAGACAGGCATATTCTGGGTGTGCTTCCAGCCAACAGCAAAAGAGGCCAAAAATGCAGTTTTTAGAGCAGTGTTGGTAAATCTGGGGAGCTGTATTAACTGCAGTAGCCCAGGAGCACAGCAGGGGTGACATGAAACCTGTGGGGGGTTTGGTTTTGCTTTGTGTGGTTTTCATCACTGTCCTCACATCCTTCCTTGGCTTCTGAGGCTCAATCCAGGTGTGCTCCAAGGCTCTTGAAACTTGGCAGAAGCTCCTGGGCTGGGGGAAGGAAGGGAAGGAGGAGATGGGAAAGAGGGGATGGGGAAGTTTCGCCTGGTTTCAAGTCTCAGGACAAAACTTTTGCATGAGTAACAGTTTCCAGCTCCAGGAGCACTGTGCAGCATCACAATGAGGAATCCAAACATGGTGTTGTGTGCAAGACAGGAGCTGTCAGGCAGAAGAATGGGAGTTCAAGGCAGGATTGAAAAATGGGATAAGGTACTTGTTTCCCACAGACTTCCAGTGAGCACATCCTGCACATCTTTTTGTTAGTGACTCAGGTTTGGCTACCTGTTTGTGTCCTGGCAGAGAAGGCAGTGGAGTGGCAGTGGTTTCCAGCATGGTTTGGGAGGAGGGAGCCATCTGGCAGGTGTCTGGCAGCAGGCTCAGGGCTGTGTGTCCCCAGCCTGCAGCTGGCTGCCAGCAGCCTGAGCACTGGCTGCTCCATGAGGTGCCTTAGCAGAGCTCCTCAGTGGAGCTGTGGGCTGTCTGCCACACTCAGCTCTGGTGGCAGAGGGTTAACCTTGTCGAGGGATGGCTGGGTGCAGCTCAGAGGTGCCCTCAGCTGAGAAGTCATCCATTCATTAAGCTGATGGCCTGTTGAGCTTGTAACCTCAGCAGCAGAGTCTCACCCTCTCTGTGGTCAAATAGATTTACCTAATGGAATGAAAGGCCATAGCCTTTCCATTTCCTTCTTTCAAAGCCTTCTCACCACAAGCTCTGCTGGTAATGCCACTTATCAGTGACAGCACATTTGTCTTTGCTTGTGGAGGATGTGCTACAATGCAGTGGTGAGTCCTGCAGACTGCACTTTGGTCAGCAGCAATCCATCAGTCGCTTCTCTTGGAAGAGTACTGGGGGTTTGTTTGTTTGTTTGTTTGTTTGGGTTTTTTCCTTGAGATAACACAGTATTCCAGGCAGGATGGTAGAAAATAGCAGAGAACTTTAGGTTGTTTTGTAGGCTGGCTATAGTGGTTTAACATGAGTGGATCTGGACAGATTTTCTAGGGTAGAAGCAGGCACTAAGCACTGTGCTGAGGGTTTCCTAGATCACCTCTTCTGGGCTGAACCACTCCATGCTGTGGCAGTAGCCATGTGCTAGGCATGTCTTCTGTTCCATCCTGATGCAAGTTCTTTGTTGAAATAATGTGACTATAAGGTGTATATAGTCAAGGACTTGGAGTTGTCCTTGAGGGGAGGGCATGCTGGAATCTCTAGGTGCAGCAAAGGGGTTACATCCCTGCTCTTTGTGAAAATCCCATCAGAATTTCTCAGTGATAGCCAGCACCTGAATAATGGAAGAGAAGCAGAGCTGTCAGTAGTGTGAGACAGTCTCCTCTGTAAGGTTGGTCATCCCCAGGCTGAGTGGTAGCAGATGTTCTCCATCAGGCAAACTGGTTTCCTGCAGGATGAGGCATCAGTGATGGAGAGTCTGAGTATGGTCTTTGTTTGCCTAAGACTGTGTTCACCAGTTGGGTGACAGAGCTTTTCTCCCTCATCCTTGTTTTCTTTCCTAGACTGCTAAAACACCAATGCCACTGGAATGACTGTTTCAGGAGTGAATTCTAGTCAGAGATGCTAAAGCTGAGAGCAAACTTCCTTACTGTGCCACAGCTCCTGCAGGAAAAACAGCAACTCAAAACTAAACCTCTTAGCATTTTGTGAAAGATGGAGCAGTGCTTCCCAGCTAAATGCAAGATGTGAAACATCGTGCAGTGGCATCCCTTGCCTCTCACCATAGTGATCCTGAAAGGGAGGATATACATTACAGCACAGAGGATGCAAGACACAGCATGCAACACGCAGGGATAGAGTGCCAAAATAGCTAGTGAATTATAATTCATCTGCTTTTAATGGTACAGTCTCTTCTCCTTTTAATCTACTCATCTATTCTGAGGAATGACACAGTCCAGTTATTGTTCTCATGTAGGCAAGAAGTAAAAACAATTCCTGTAGCTGCTCTCTCTTTCCAAACAGATTATGAACCTTGGTTCACACTGACAAGTCGGTCCTGCAGAAAGCATGTCATCTATTTAATAGCTGAAGCTGTAAGTACACATCCACCTTTGCTGATTTTATATTCCTCTAACATGTAAGCAAATGAATTCCAGGATCTAACCCTGAACACTTTGCATGAAAATACCCCAGTGCCCAGCAGAAGTTCAATGTCCTGCCGTGTAAGACACACTCTGTGATTTCCCTTTGTTGCATCTCTTGTGAGGTTTGGGGTTTTCTCCTCTTTTCTGTGGCTGGGAAAGGAAAGGTTCTAGTGATATCTTCCAGCAGGACTGTCAGATTTTTGGTGTGGAACTTCAGCTCCAATAACATCAACTGGAAAAGTCCAGTTGTCTTCAGCAGAGGCAGAGTTTCACTCCAGTTTCCATGCATTCTGTCCTTCCCAAGTCCAGTTGCATTTAGTCCTAGCAGCTCTCTCTCTCTCTGCTCTGAGAGCAGTCTGAGGAAGCTCCTGCATGGTGGCTGGATCCTTGAAAGCTACAACTCTTGCCTGAGTTACTGTGGCAACAGTTAACCTTTCTGAGGTGCCTTGTGGAAGTGGGAGCTGGGTACCCCTGTGCCTGGTGCAGCCCATGGCTTAGTGATGCTGCTGGCAGGAATGCTGGCTGAGGCAGAGCTGGGTAACCTGGCTGGGCCCCAAGCCAACCCCTGGGCTGTCTGCTAGGTCAGGGGAGCTCACAGGACAGACTCCTAAGTGACAGCACATGCTCACACAAACACCACGGGTACTCTGGTAAAAGTTTTCTCAATTATAAAGAAGAACAGTCCAGGAAAAAGCACTCCTGCTATTAAAATACAAACAAACACAAAAAGGCTGGCATGTGGAAAATGTCAGGGCAGAGTCATCTCTTTGGGAAGCTGGTGATGCAGAACAGCTGTTCTCTCCACATGAGCTGCTCAGTTGGTAGTGTGATGACTCTGGCATGCAGGGATGTAGTGTCACACTGCAGATGGCAGAAAGCAAGAACTTATCTTTCATCTTGGCTCGTATTTTTCTGATTTGTTACAACTTTGCTCATTTATTTTCCTCTTCTCTGGTGGTGTTTGGCTGTCTCTTCACTTTCTGAAGTGCTAAACCATAAGCAGCAGCACTGACACGAGTGACAGAGTATGTCAGCTCAACTTGCACTCCTCTTATCAGGAGGAGCAGCTCTGGAGGCACTGAATTAGACACATGACTAGGGAGGGAATAAATGCCCATTTCTGCAGGAGACTCAGTCACAGAAACTAACTCCTGAAAAAGCCTAATGCTGTGCCTAGATTTATAGAGTGTATTTGGAGTATTTATAGTACAGCTGAAGAATAAAAACAAGCTGTTTTCTAGCTTTCCTGAAACCAAGTAATATCTTTTCTCCTGGTATGTTGTTGTACTTGTTCTCATATTCTTCTTGATTTTTCTCTTACCTGTTTCACACAGAAGCCAAAGTATAAAATGACCTCTGTGGGAGATAGGTTGTACTAGAAACCATGATTACAGTCAGAGACAAGACATCAGCCTACATGATCTTAATCATCTAATGCTTCCTCATTCAGGTTGTTTGAAGGGAGTTTGCCTGTTGAATTGTTTCTAGAATTTGGCACTGCTGAGGCAGATTTGCTGGTGTGTTGAGGTGTGTTTGTAGCTGGCCTGTGGTATGGAGAGGAGAGAGAGTCAAGTGCTCTGTCTTTCCAAAACTGGTATTGATGGAAACTTCAGCTTGGATCTGAGCAGTCCACCCTGGGCCTCTCACATCCCTGGCCACAGGCAAAGATTGTCACTCACTGTTCTTATCTGAAAAACTAAGGTTCACATTAAAAAATAAGAGAAAACAAATTAATCTTTTGCTAGGTCTGTATTTTCCATAAACATCCAGAAGGTTTTGGCTCTGCTCCTAGGAGGACTAATATCAGATGATAAGATCTCCAAAGCTGGTGCCAAATTGCAGCCTCCAGTCTTGTGCAGGGAGGCTCCTAGCCATCTGTCCCCCAGCTCAGGGAAAGCCCTCTGTGCTCAGTTAGCAGCAGCTTTCTCCTCTGATGTGTTTCCTGCTCTGGGCCACTCTACCCAGTTATCAGCTGTTACCCAAAGCCAGGAAAACAGTGTGGCCAAAAGGCTGGATCCACAAACCATATTGATCCCTGAACAAATTTGTCTCGAGTCCTCAAATACACATGCAGACATGTGCACACAGGGAAATTGCTGTGGCTTTGCCACTGCTGCTGTTTGCATGGCTTGCTGTGTGCCCCTCAGAGCTCCATCCCTCTGCCCAGCAGCTCTCAGTGCAGGTGTCCCAAACACAGCAGTGGGGATCAGACTTGCTTCCCCAGAGCTCTCCTGGCAGCTGAGGGATGGACCTTTCATTACCATTTAAAACAAAACAAAAGGAGTTAGCAGTAGGGTAGTTTGTAGTAAAAGAAAGCTGAACAGGACTGAAAATTGAGTGTATATGTTGTGGTTTGATTATTTTGAAGGCTGAGGTTTCTGCATCAAGCCTTCATAGGGAAACAGGCCACATCTATGAAGCACTCTCTTGTATCACCCTCTGGCATCTTTGTTTTGCTTTTGGTGTGTTTTATAGGAAAAAAAGTCCCCATATTGATGAGCATGTGTAGTGTTCCTAAGCTTTAGTAACCCTGAGCAATGCTGAAGGTCTCTGGATAAAGTGCAGTCCCTTCATGAGAGGCATTTGTTCTCTGTCAGCAATGGCCAGAAGGAGCCCCAGTCTGAAGAGATTCCCTCCTGGATGTCAGTGTTACTGTCCTAAGGCTTTTGTTAAAATAGATGGAATGTCTTTTCCCAGTCAATGGGAATAAAAAGAGCCACTGCTCACACCAAAAATCCCCTGCTGTTTGATAAGCTTCTACAAAGTCTGTCCTCATGAATTCCATGTATTTCTAATGCAACTTCTCCTTTGCTGAATTGATTAAGCTCTGTCAAAAGTTCTTGGATGTGGAAGCAAATCAGGTGTGGCTGTGAGAGGGACTGGCTGATGATTTAGTAAGGAAAAACATAGCCTGTCCCTAGACTTCTGGAAAGGTTTCCAGTCGCTGGTTTTGAAGTCTGTGGTATGTTCAGAATGGAGCTCTTCTCTTGCTTGAGGCTCTCCATGCACTTTCCCAGGGGTCAGGAAGTTTCCATAAAAGCAGGGGCTGCAGGTAAAATGGTTCTGAGGTCATGTTAAAACTCTTAATTAAGCAGGTTCAGGATTACAAACCATGTCTAATGCAGCAGAGACAGGCCAATATTATCTCTGGAGAGCCTGACTGTTGTTTCACACTGAAAAGGGAATTGATGCCACCAACCATTCCAGTAGTGTCACTGCAGTGTGCTTGTTCATTTCCCAGACTGCTGTGATATTTTATAAGGACTGTATCCAAAGGGCTTCATCTTGCTAAGGGGAAAACCAGTCTGTTTAAGGGAATGGAACTTCAGATGACTGGGACTGTACCAGTTCTGCACAGAGCTCTTTTGGTTTCCTTCTGCTGTGGTAATGAATGGAGGATTTCTGTATCCACAGGCATAACAAATGAACAATTAGCCTTTGGTTTTGAACATGACATCAGCTCTGAAGCATTGCTGCTGTGGGTGATTCCTGTTGATTATAGCCATTGCAAAGTGTATCCTGTCCCTGATGCTTCCTTGGCAGATGTCTTAGACCTATTGATCACGGAATGAAGGGAATTCTTCTCTGCAGTGACCTATGATTGTTATGTCTTTTGTGTGGGTTCAGAGCCACACATCTTCCACTCTTTCTAGAGAGAATTCCATCAGGTTGAGTGATAAGGACCATCCAGCTTGATGTTCTGGTCCATTTTGCATGCACAGTCAAAAGAAGAGTATCTGGGAATAAACTAAGAAAAATACTATGTGCCTGTGGCTCCCTGACTAAGCATTTGCTGGCAAAATCAGTGTGTGAGCAATTTGTACATGAAATCATGCTACATTACAGTGCTCAGCTAAAGCAGCAGAAACTTAACAAAATAAGAAACCAGACAACTTGTCTTTGTTCTCCCTCTGAATCAGCTGTGCTAGGAAGGGAAGACACAGTGGTGAAGGGTCATGACTGAGCAAATTCTCACACCAACGTGTCAAGTATCTCCTCTCCTGGAACCCTTTATTTCCATTCACTCTCATGTCAGGATACAATGGAGATTGTAGGGAGGTGGGGGGGTCAGTCTCTTCCCCCAAGTAACAAGCAATAGGACAAGAGGAAATGGCCTCAAGTTGCACTAGGGAAGGTTCAGTTTGGATATGAGGAAAAATTCCTCTCTTTCAGAGCGAGGGTTAGGCATGGGAGCAGGCTGCCCAGGGAAGTGCTGCAGTCACCATCCCTGGAAGCATTCAGAAAAAGTGTAGACTTGGCAATTTGATGCTATCCACTAGGCAATCCACAGTGTGTTGAATGGCACGAGGGTGTTGCTTTGGTGGATATGATATTCCTTCCTACCTTGGGCATCTGGACACAGCAAGCCAGTGCTCAGTTGCTTACATTTTTGCTCTCTACCTGTTGTGTATATGAAAATAGGTGGCTGCTCAATGTCCTGTCCTCAGACCTCCTTGGAAATTCATCTTTCTTTTCCCTCTCCCTTTCACTTGTGTGCATACAGACAGGCACCTCTGTGTCTGTGTGTGCTGGACGTTCCCCGTGACACTCAGTGGTCAGGAATGCCTGACAGCCATGCCCGTGGAGCTGGGATAGGGCTACAGTGTGTGAAATGGGGCTGGGGAGGGCAGGAGCCCAGTGGTACACACTGGATGTACACTCATTCCCTCCTTCCCTGCTCCAAAAGGCTTCCAACTCCCATATATTCGCAGGCAGAGCCCAGCCAAAGCCTGCAGCTGTCATGCATTTTCAACAGATTCCACAGGGCCTAGATGAGGTTGGAAGACATTCCTTTGCTCTTACACATGAGCTAAAAGGAATTACCGTAACATCTGATCTTGTGGAAGTGGGAACGTTGCCATCCTGACCTTGCCCGGAGCGTTCCGGAACCGGGGCTCCCAGGATTGATTATCTCCGTGGCCCCAAGGTCGCTGCTCTGGCGCGGCTCAGCCCGCCGAGCGCTCTGCTCTGGGCTCCTTCCCTCTGTAGGGCTGCAATAATGGGCAGACACATGTTCCTGCTGCTCTTGGGAGCTCTGTCATAGGAAAAGCATGTTCCATTGGAGCCATTCCCAGCTGTCAGTAATGTGCTGAAACACCAGAGCCAATCATCAGAGGAGAGGCCAAATAAACAGGATGTTCACGATGTGTATGATGGCATGAGTGTGTAACAAACCCTCTGCACATTTCACAGCCTCCTAATGAGATTGACATGCATTGCTTCATCTGCATCTGTCTGTTTGGGGAAGAAACACATAAACACCATGGAGACCATGTGCAAGAAAGCTCAGTTTCTTGGCTGCCTGGCTGGGGAGAGGATAGGATGAAATCTGGTACTGAGCTGGAAAGGAGCAGTGCTTCAGAGCTATTCATTTAGCTGCTGGGAAGTGCCCCATAGTCAGCCAAGCAGAGTTTGGTGAGCGTTCATGTAATCAGAGTGGTGATTAGAGCTACAGATGACAAAAGTGCCCGAGGATGATGCAGAGAGCTGGTTTTTTCAGGGAATGGCTGTGTCTCCATTTGTTTTCTCTTTGTTTTGATTTCAGAATTTGTTTTGATGGCTTTTTTAAAAAGTATATATGCCCAGAGCAAACCAAGCAAGGAAAGAATGCTTACAGAAATCTGTAATCCCTTCATGGAATAGCAAAAGCCATTGTGCCTTCCATCTGAAATCAGGATGGTACAATTAGAACAGCAAATACAAAGAGGAAGTCCATGTTCTCTCCCTCCAAAGCATGCCTTTTCCCAGCAGTGTTCTCATTCCCCAAAGCATGTGTTTTTTGAGCAGAGTGAATGTGAATGCACATCAACTCTCTAGCTGAATGACTGTTGAGGTGCAAGGCACAGAGTTTATCCCACAGCTGGACAATGCCAGCATCTTCCTTCATCCCTCTCCTCCCTGCTCCTAGGCCTTTTCATAGTTCATTGCTTACAATCTCCTAAAACCTACATGCATTTTGTTCTTGGGAGGTTTTTATGGACAACATCTGATGCCTGAAAAAAAGAGGTAAGAAAAAGGTAAAGCAAAGATGAAAGGTGTCTGACAATCTGTGCTATAGTCATGGCCTCAGATCCATCTAAGGCTCTCCTAGAATCTGTGAAACTGTCTGAAAAAGCTATCCTCTGTCCTATTACAGTGCTAAGAATTGTTAGCTTGTCAGTCTTGGGGGAATATGTCAGGCTTGGGTATTAGG
This sequence comes from Bucco capensis, assembly GCA_013396975.1. NCBI lineage: Eukaryota > Metazoa > Chordata > Aves > Piciformes > Bucconidae > Bucco > Bucco capensis. The sequence goes on from VWZO01007368.1 coordinate 169,417, forward strand.
AGCACATCCACCACACCTTCACAGAGACTGCTCTCTGATATAAGCTCCAGGAGAAAGCTAGTGCCCAAATGTCTTCACAATGAGCTGCTGCAGAGAACAGTTTAAATGCTGCTAGTGTAGATGATGATAGTGATGAATTTGTGTTCATTAGCTGGATAGAATACAAGATAAGAATAACAACCTGCAGAGTGTGTCCAAACTGACTACAAGCCTTGAGAAGCTGGCTCCCTTGCATTGCACAACACCAGGGAAGTGAGCCAGAAATGGAAATGCACTTGACAAGATCAAGCATTTATGCAGAAGATCTGCATAAAAATGGGCAGGTGATAGTGCAAAACACTAACAGACTATTTCCAGACTATCTAGTTAGCATTTCTGGTGTGCAGGAACACTGCTTCCCCAGGAAGCTTCTGAGGAAAGACACCTTCACTGATAAGCAGTGTCATAGGATGTCACACAAGTGGAGTGGGGAAGGAGGAAGAAGTGAGCTATTGGCAGGCCTAGCCCAAACCTCTGGGAAGATGTAGGAAAAGGTGACTGCCACACAGATTCCTCAAGTATGACTCTTCTGGAAGCCTAAGTGCTGCAGCAAAAATTCAGGCAATATGAGTCAAAAAACAACATGAGAAAGGACAAAAGAATTTCCATGATGTATCTATTGAGATGCCAAAATTGCAAGTAAGCATAAAGTCAGAAAGAATTCCCTGTTGGAAGAGACTCTAGGAAGAGGCTGTGTTGCCAGCTCTGAAGAGGACTGAAACAGCTCAGACACAGCTGGTAGTCCAAACCCTGGTGGTACAGAGCTCTTGGGAAGGGGCAGTGCTTACAAACTGTGCCTGAAGACTCCTGAGCAGCATAAGGAAAGCTAATGCAGCATGCAGGCTCTTGTTTTCCTAGCTTGATTAAATTGTGAGATCCTCAATGAATGGATGTTGGTACAGGCACAAATAAATCAGAAAGAGTCTGCTGCAGTGCTCCAAGTTAATATGCAGATTATAAAATGAAGCCATCACAGTGCTGCCACCCTGATTGATTGGATTTGCCCTGAGACATTTATTAGCCAGGACATTCTAGAGCTCTTACAAAGCCACACTCATAAGAATGAAATGTTTCCACAAAGTTAAGCTGCTTCAATATTGACATTCCTCACTAGAACCAAAGAGGAGCATGGACAGGATTTCCATGGAAAAACACTTCTTTCAGAAGGTATTTTTCTTGTGTTGTTTATTGCCATTACTGCAAGCTAAATCAGGCTCTGTTTGTTCTCTTTAGCTTCTGAAACTCTCTTGGGTTGAACCTCCCAAGAGCTTGCTCAGCAATGCCAAGGCATTATGGAATCAATGGGAGCAGGAAGGAGACAGGCAGGAAGCTGTCAGTGCCCAACACAAATGTATTTCTGTGCCTTTCTAATGGCTTGAGCAGATGTGATATTGGATCTGCATTTAGGTGTATGTGGCTATTAATATTTTAAGAGCAGAGCTGCTGTTGCTAATCAGTGAGCCTTTGTTTATTCCAGGAGTCTTCCAAAGGAGCAGTAATCCTCATCTCAGTAATGAACAGTGTGTTTCTCTTCCAAAAGGAGCTGTGCTGTTTCCAAGAGCCTGCTTAGTCCTTGTGTTTCTTTAGGTAGCTCTGTGTGTTGGGTTAGTCACCTGTGGGGAGTGAATGCATTTATGTAGCATGGTTTTAGACCTGACTAGACATGGTAAGTTCCTTTATCTCCTGTTGCTCCCCTAAGAGTGGAGCAGAGAGGAGTCTGCTTGTTGGTGGAGACATGAGAAGCAGGGAGGAATTGCTGAGAGAAATACAGATTGTCTCTGGTTCTCATTGCCAGTCTGGTGCCTCTGCACTTGTTCAGCATCCATTAGAGAGGCAGAGACCATTGCTGGTCTGTGTTCTGGTTTTAGACACTGCTGCAGGGCACAGGTGGGAGCTGCTTCTCTTGTACATGCAGAGCTGTAGCCTGTGTGTGTGTGAAGGCTTGAGCTTGGCTGTGTTGGGAGAAGTTTCAGTTAGTAGCATTTAGTGAAGGCTTCTGTTAACTGAGACTTCAACTAAAACCTAGCCTGTGGATGCAGAGACTAGAGAAAGGATCAAGAATGAAGGAAAGGAGAGAAGGTTCAGGTTTGGCAATGCTCTAGCAAGGCTGAATGCTCTTGGAAGGTCAGAGGGTGTAGCCTTATCCTCTGAAGGTGTTCTGCTAGTACTAATTCTTACCTTTTAGCTGTGTTTTATGCCTTATTACTTGGTCATTTGCTAAATTAAATGAGTTGGGATCCTTAGGCAAAAATCTGTGATTCAGAATGCAAATGGTCTTCCATACTTGTTTTATTTAGGGAGCTAACAAACTCCATGAACAGAAGAGGCAGGCAAACCACTGTAAAATTCTGATTCCATTACTTTGGAAAATCCTCCCATTCTCCCTCCCTCTCCTAACCACAACCACATCTCTGTCTGCCATTTTGAGGAATGCCAACATTGTTCTCAGTTGTATTTTCCTTGCAGTTACAGTGGTTATAAATGGAATTCTTCATCCCCTGCTCTGGTTCATATTTTTTAACCCAAATCAAACTCACATGTCAATCTCCAGTTGACTAATGCATGCTATATCAACTTAAGCAACAAGGTTGGGCACCATAGACTGAGAACGATGTAATACCTGATAGACTATCAAATATTTACCAGGCCCAAGCCAGTGGAAATGACTATCAATGGCAGCAGAATTGTGAAAGGCAAAAATCAGCTAATTTAAGTTCATTCTGACAACAAAATAACTCTTTCAGTCTGAAAAGAATAGTTCTCTAGTGCAGCAAACATGCAAAGTGTTCTATTTGTGGATGATCTGTTAGTTAATGACACACAGCTCTAAGCCTGTCAGTAATCATCAGCTGCCCTAGGTTCTCTGAAATTCTCTGATTTCCATCAATTCCCAAACCCAGCAATGAGCAGCACTGGAACTGGGGGTTTTTAACCCCACATAGATCTGCAGAGTCTCCTTTTGCATGGCTCTGCCTGCTGTGACATCCCACAGACAAGCAGGACCCTTCCCAGTGGATAAGAGATGTATCTGCTGAGCTCCATCTGCTTGAAGAGCTCTTCTGTGTGTCTCTACCAGTTCCTCCTTTGGGACTGCATCAGGACTGAGCAGTTTGCCACCACTTTCACAGCCCTGTGTGTAGGAGCAGCTTGCCCTCCTTAGCTGTCCTCCCACAGCAAAATTCCTGTTCCCAATCCATCTGCTCCTTCAGTATTCCTCAATCCATCTGTTTCTCCTCTGATCACCATCTCGATGCTGTCCCTGCTGAAGAAAGCAGCAGCCTGCCTGGGTTAGTCTGGAAGACTCTTGCCTTGTATGTTTATCCTTAAGCCTTTTTAAGGTTCCTGCTTCATCTGTGGCTTGCACTTTAAAAGAACTCTGTTTGTTACTCCATTTTGTCCATCTCTGAAAGAAAGCAGGCTCTAAGGCAGGAAAGATGCCTTCCTGAATGTCTAGAAAACATCTGCCACCCCATGGTGATAAAACATGAAGAGCAGGCTGGAAATGTCCTCATAAGCACACCCTGAGATGGGGCAGGAATTCTCTTAGGAATCTTGAAATGAAAAGCTCCTCTCTTCTCTTGTTATTCCCTGCTTGAAGCAGGATCTGACATGAAGCCTGTGGGAGATGGGGTTTGGATGTTGCTAACCTCTTCAGCAGTGTGTCCTGCAGGTCCTTCTGGGCAGTGAGGTAAGCTGGGGTGGGAGCTAGCACAGCCAGCTCCCTACCCAAGGAATTCCCTTTACAGCAGGGAATGCAGGGACTGCCTTACAGAGGCATCTGGTGAAGGAAAGGAGGCCACAGCTCAATCCTAGGCAATGAACCCCTCTTTACAAGTTCCCTCCCCCTCTTTTGTGTTTGTTTTTAGCTGATATTTGGCTCTAGTGGGTCTAGTGCCTGCCCAGGGTGAGTCAGGGAAAAGCTGAGTCTTAACGTCAGACAGCACTAAGTTGTGACACAGCAAAATGGGATGAGGGCACAAATCTTACTGAGGGGAAGGGAAGTTGTGGCAGACCCAGAGTCTCTGAGGAATAGCACAGCAGGAGTTTTTCACTTCCAGTCCCTTAGAAAAGGGCCATTTATGGCAATTTGTTCACCTCTCAGGGATGCAGAGCTGAGCCAGCTTCCTGAGAGCCATACTCAGTACTTAAATCTTGTACCTAGTGCCCCTGCCTCTAACCAGCCTCAAAAACATTGTGTTTAGGCCATAGGCTTCTATAGGTGAGCACAAGGACCATGAGATTGCCTGCCATTAACCTCTGAAGAGTTAACTCTATGTTGGGTAAAAGTGTGCCTGCTGCAAAAATGTCAGTTTTGATTTGAGATATGTAGAGGTGGAGAATCTGTTACTCATTTTTCTTTCTCATCCAGGGGTTAATCATTAGCTTAAAATACTTCATTTCAATTTAAATCTCTCTGGCTTTGTTTCCCACCCACTGGATCTTGAAGCACAGACAGTCCTTTGCTGAGCAGAAGAACTGTTTAGTGTCTGTATGTTATTTTCCTGAAGGTATTTACACCCCTGATCCTTCTCAGTGAAAATGAACAAAATGAGATCTCTACATGTCTCTCCTGTCAAGGTAGGAAATTGTCTCAAGCTCTCCTACAAAGCTATAAAAATGTAGCTTTTTCCACCTTAGTCATTCCAGTGTTCCCATCTTCTTTTTAGAAAGTAAATGTCAAAACCATGAGCAAATACTCCTAGTGGTTTACACAGCTCTACTCTAGAGGTTCAAACACCTTTCTACCAATACTCCTCTGTTTGTATAGCTTTGGTTTCTGTATTTACTCTTGCCAAAGATCAAGCTCAATGTAAATTACCTGCACAATCTGACACCTCCCTCTCTTTCTGCTCCTTTGAGAGGCACAGTCTGCCCCTGGCCAGGCCTTTAGTAGCCTACCCCGTGTCTCTGCAAGCCCCACAGTGCAGCTCAGCAGGGATGAGAGAGACATTCTAATACTTGCAGCTTTCAACATGCTGAACTGCACTGGCTCTGATTCTAATCTGTCAGGGCACTGCCAGTTCTTCCTTGTGAAAACATCTTAAGCTGGATCTTGATCCACTGACAAGTATCTGATTGATCCTGGGTAGTGCCAAACAAAGGAGGAGTGCCTGTCTTGGAGCAGTCTGAGGTGATTGCATCTGGGCAGTTGCTTCCACTAGTGAAATACATCATCTCCTCAGAAGGTTGGAAGGGATGGGATATGTCTGACAAGATCTACTCTCTATAAAAGCATGCTGACTGGCAGTAATTATCTTCCTGTCCTGGAGTTCTTTATCAATCCCATTTCTTATTGGCTTTCCATTATTTTGCCTAAAATAGATGTCACACTAACCAGCCTCTAATTGCCTGGGTCATCCAGCTTGCCCTTTGTGGGTACCAGCAAGTCATTAGCATTCTTCCAGCCTGCTTGAATTTCCTCATTCTTCAAAGAGTTATTAAAAATTCACTTCCCCAGCAGGATCTACAGGCAGCTCTTCTAGGAACACAGGCCCATTAGCTTGCTCAATTGTCTTTCAAGTGTTTAGAGCTACCTGATACCCCTTAGCATCTTCCCTGACCATGAACTTCCTCCACTAAGAGGTGTGGTTTGGTTTTTGCTGGGTTTTCCCCCTCCTGTGAGGCTTCTGCTCTTTCTGCCTTGATATTAACATCTTAAGCATTCCTGACTATGTTGGACCCTGATTCCAGCACCAGTTACTGGTTCATTCAAAACCACTGGTTATCATTAGCAAGGCCATCATTCATTTGTAAGCTCTGACAGCTTTCTGCACTGGGCAACTTCCATTTTTTATGGAGCAGAGCCTGTGATGTTTCCATGAGTTGTGTGTTGTGATCTTCCTCCTCTTGTGCTGTCTTACTTTTGACCCAGCTGGTGGTTTTATGAAGTTATAGTTTTTCTGAGGAGATGCTCTTGTGGCCTTGTTTGTATCAGAAATGTCAATAGTTGGATTAATTTATTTTTTAGTTTGTATATTGAAGAGGGATTGTATAAAAACTCAGTCCTACAATGGCAGTGGTGTGACATTTCCCATGGTTCTCAAGAGGCAGCAGAGATGGTTTTTGTGAGTGCTGTGTGCAGTAGCCCACAGCTCCTATCTGGGTTATTTTAATGCCTGTCCTGGTGTTAAGTGAGCTTGGATAATAACTCTTTGGCAGTGAGAGTGCCCATGTATGTGTGGGTGACAGTAAATCCTTTTGTCTTCACCTGCCCTCAGCATTAAGATGAGATACAAACAAATGGTTGTTTGCAATAAAAACAAACAACCCATGAGTTAGCTTCCAGAGGATCTGTAGCTCTGCTGCTGGCTGACTTGGTTAATGAAATAAAATTGACAAAAGGAAGCCCAGGGAATATTTATCATTGCATAAATCTTAGGAATATTCTGTACATCCTTGGAACAAGACATCTTTAGACATGAGCTCTAAATAGAGTCAAAGGTCATAGTTCCTGCAAACAGAGGAAACTGTGCACAGAGATGATGTTTATTTTCAGCCTCTTCAAGAACCCAATGAAACCATTCAGTGTATGGAGCAGAGCACTTGCTCGTGAGTCCCAGCACCAAGGCTGTGGAGTTTCCATCTCCCTGCTTCCCATCTCTAACAAAAACAGATGGAGGAAAACTTGAGGAGGTTTTTTTTTTTCATCATTACTTGCTTTAACAGATCTTTTCCTCCCCCCCCTTTTTTTTTTTAAATACTGCAGTGTGTTTAACTAAATGCAGTAGTTCTCAGGGAACCTCTGCCCATAGAGAATGCTCCAGACAAGCCCCAGGAGATGGGAAGAGGAGGTAGCCTGCAGTGGCTTCTGTGGAGAGAGCCTGCTGCCAGAGGTGTGCCACCTTCCTGGAGCAGGGGCACCTCTAATGACAAGGTTTTGCTGCAGGGGAGATGAAGATAGATTTACAGGATGGAGGAAAACTCAGCCCTGAGACATTTTTCCACAGATTGGATGCCAACAATTCAATTTTAAATATCCCACTTTGAAATTATAACCACTTTTAAAAGAAGATTATTTTCCTGATTTGTTGGACACAAAATGTCATCACTATTTAAAGCTAAGGCAGAGGATGATTCAGCTCCCATTTCTGAGCAGGCTGGGCATGGCACAGGGTGCAGGACAGAGGCTGGGTCACTGTCACTTGCCTGTGGAGTTCAGTATTTTTCCATACAGGACTATCCAGGATCATCCTTATCCTTTCCATCCATTTTAATCTAAATCTTGATCTCTACACTAAATGCCACTTGTCAAGGCTTCCCTAGCTTTATGTTTTGGTTTGACTAGTTTGTGGTCCTTCATTTCCTTTGGAGGATCATTTCCATGCCTCTAACAGAAGTGCCCTTCACATTTAAGTGTGTAGCTGCTGTTCATACTGCTTGTGAACCAAGCTGAACCCAACAGAAAGGCAGGCTGCTATCAGGAGCAAAAAGGGCCTGAGCTTTCCTGTGCTCATATCTTTCAGTCATGTTCCTAGTTTGCCAGACACTCTCCTTTTAGCTTCAATTAAGAGAGTTTTCATTGTGTTTGATATCCGAGACCAAAATCCTTTGGCTCAATCAGGCTTTTGAAATGTATTCTGGAGCATCTTGTGCTGCCTTTTGCTGTTGACTCTCTCTCATGCTTTCTGAAGTTCTGGATGGGATAATAGCCCAGCAGCTGGCTGTAGAGCTCTCTGGATGGAGGGCTTCAGGAGGGCACAAGGCAGGGGTGTTTGTCCACAGCAATTTCCTGCTGGTGTGTCTCTGGCACTCAGGAGTGCCTGGCACAGCTGATCTCTGGAGCAGTCACTGTCAGGTAAGCAGGAGGTCACAGCAGTGCTTGTCCTTGTGTTTTGTCATCAAGGAAAACCTTTGCTTTTGTAGTGCACCCAGCAGTTCCCAGCTCTGGCCAACTGCTAGGAAAGAGATGTCTCAGTGCTGGAGCAAAGTGAGGGTGGGAGGCAGGTGCTGGGCATTGTGGAGAGTGGTTAAAGCACTGTGCAAAGCCAGCCTGAGCTGCTCTCAGTCAGGCCAAGCTATAGCTATAGCCAGGGCATGTTCATAAAGAACAAAAGGTCAAAGTGTCAAAGACTCAGAATAATCAGCCAACTACATGAATGGAAAAAAAAAAGGGACTGGTTCTTTCCCCCCCTTCACTTGGGGATTGGATATTTGCCACCAAGCTTCAGACATAATTAAAGCAGGGGCCTTGGTCACAGCAGGTATAGCAGAATACCTTCTTTCATAGCTGCTCCACTACAATAATACTGCTTTTCTTGCACCAGAATGATTGTTTTGCTCAAATCCTTCTCTGGGGCATAGCTCTTCCTACCCTTCATGGAGCAACCCACAGTTCCAATACAGGTCATCCTTCTCTTCTGTCCTTCCAGGCTATGCTTTTTTAACAGGAGAGGGGAGAACCTCCCCAGTCAGCAAGGGAGCTCTGGAAAGCTGTGCTTCCATAGACATAGACATAGCTGTGCTTCTGGCAAAGGAAATGGTGATGATGGAAAGGATTGAGTTAATCAGACTAGTTTTGCTTTTTGCAGACAGTGAGCAGTCAGTGAGGTAGAGAGGGATGATGTCTGTGTTGGTGTGTCCACACATGCTCTGTGCCATTAGAACAATGGAGAGCTGAAGAGCTGCTCTTCTGCAGACACAGCTGCTTCCTTCACGTAGTGTAGCTCTTGGACCTCACATTTCTACTTGAATGTGTCTGGCAGGAGACCTCCAAATGTGATGGAGTTATGAAATAAGTAAAATACATAGAGAAAGGTCATAAAACTAGTCACACAAAATGTTTTTTTCCCTCTGGTGAAGTTTATCTGTGTGTTATGTGGGAGAAATGTGCCATGCTGAAAACGTCTTGAGGACCTTCTGCCAAGCTTTCAGAGAGGTGTGCTGTGGGCCAGTCTGTGAGGATGGGGATGGGAAGATCACATCTGCACTTACATTTTATGCATAGACCTTGGAGTCATTTCCTTCAAAAGCTACTTTAAATGCTGCTGGGTTATGATCCTCTCTGTTCTGAGGAATCCTCTCAGCTGGTTCAGTTGAGCATAGCAGGCTGAGGTAGATTTTACTGTTTCTACATCCAGCTGGTTTCCAAATGTTCTGGGGTCTGGTCTAGGCTTCTAATACAATTATGAAAAGAAGGTCAGGCTAAATGTCAGGTGTTGACAAAGTACTGATTGTTTCCACTTTGCAGGCTTCAGAAATGTCAAGAGAAAAGAACTCTGCTGTCTTGCCTTGTTAGAAAAGAATGTAGTGAATGTAACGTGTCTGAGGAGTATTGGAGTGGCAGCATGGAAACAGGCTCAGTCTGCTTCCACCATGGAGCACTGGATGGATGTGCAGGTTTCCCATTTGGACTTTAGGCTTTATATCCAGAGTCACTCAGAGAAGTTGAGTATGCAGCTTAAAAATATCTTTTATTGCCATCTTCCATTTCAGATGCTGGCCTTTCTGCAGAAATCACCCACTACTTTGTGGTGTGGTTTTCTCTGGTTGTTTTCCCTTGTTGTTTTTCCTGCCTCCTCCCTGGTAGCTACCAGGCATTGCTCTTGCTATACCTGTAGTAGTGTGCCAAGCCTTTGTGTGATCTCTTTGCCACTGTGGGTATGGCACACAAAGGAACAGATCCCACGGGCTGGTCTCCACCTCAGCAGCTGGTGCTGTCCCAGGCCACTTGGGAGACTACACAAGTCATTCCCTGCAAAAGCAGAGCAGGGTAATTACCACTACATTTATGTTAGAGGTTAACATCAGTGTTATTTCCTTTATTGCCTGCTTTTACAGAATGCTATGCCCCACTGCTTTTATTAGGTCCAAGCAAGGGATGAAAATTGACACTGAAAATTGACATGAACTAGAACAATAGAAGGTTTTTCCCCGGTATGAGGTCATCTAAATTACAGAAACACCACTGTGAGTCTCAGTATAAAATGTTAACCAACTCCATTTCATTGACATCATAGTGGAGAGCTGAAAATACTCCCAGTGCTTGACTTGGTGGTTGCACACAGGACCTCAGACAATGGCAGCTTAAGGATTCCGTGAGCCATGTGCTGGTTACACGGTCACAGCATTCCCAGAGGCAGGAGCTGAAGAGGTTCCCACACAGGATGGATTTAGCCAGAGCCCATGTCCTGCATCCTGAGAGAAATCCCCAGAGGGTGATATCAGAAGGAATATGGCTGGAGATGCTGGGATATGAATTCCTGAGGTCACTTCTAGGCTGGTCACAAACATCTCTTTATGGCCATAGGAGCACAACTTGCTCTTCCTGCTCCTCATCTGTGGAGTTCAGCTCTTGGGGTTTCTCCAGCCTGCTGTTCTGAAGTCAGTGTGATAATCATGGGTATCAGGGAAAATGAAGACAGGGCTTGCAAAAGTGCCTATGGCCAAAGGGACTGTTTTGAGCCCAGTTGTCCTGTGAGTGAAACGAGGGCAAAGTTATGAATGCAGTGTCAGATGGAAAAAAATGTCCTGAACTTCAACTTATTTTAGGTATTCAAACTGATCTGCAACTGCAAGTAAAGCTAGTTAATTTCTCAAGGATGGGTTTCTCTCTGCCTGGTGATTGCCATTTGCCAGCACAGCCTGTGCTGACCTTGCCAAGGCTCAGGCTCCCTGCCCCAGACAGGACTGCAGCTTTGGCTTCAATTCCACTTGATTCTGTCTGAGTTAAAGCTATACCCAAGTGCTCTATGAAATACTGTTTGGATCAGGATGTTTCTTCATTTCTTAATAGGAGTTTTTCATACAGTGACCTGAGGAACAGTGGGAAGGAATGAAAAAGGTTTAGAGGAGGACAGAAAGTGTTATTTTAAGGCCACAAGGATTGCCAGTAAGAAGTAGAAACAAGAGCAAGATGTACTGGAGAATGTTAATTTATTAAACATCCACATCCACACCAATTAACTAACTTCTAATGACTGGTGTTTGTCTAAAAGCTGATATGAGCTATCCCAGCACTCAGCATCTTTGAACACTGAACTGATGATCTCCTTGCTCTTTCCTGCCTCTAATCATAACAAAGCTGTGTTTTATTCTATATTGGGACTGTTTAGCAGATTGTAACTAAGAGGATAACTGGTGATAAGGGTGTGTGTCGTTTCTTGACATGAAAAATCTACTTTAGATCCAGGTAGAAAAGAAGAGAATGCTTTCAAAGGTGACATGAAAGGATTCTGTTCAGACTCAGGCAGTGTAATTTCTGTGGGGACCAACTATGGTAGAGAGCATGCCCTTGAAACAGGATTTCTGTAAACACATATCATTGTCCTTCTTTAACGTTGCTGTCATTTTCTAAACATCTAAAATATTCAGTGACCCAGCTAATTTACTTTCAGAATATTCAAGTTTTACTTACTTTCACTATCTTCCATAGCTTAATTGAGTATTTTAAGCCAATAAATTACCCTTCACCATCCCTGTCTAGACTCTCGATCAGGGTGCCAAAGAAGCCTGTCCTTAATGAGCACTGTCTCAGACAAAAGGAAGGCAGGCAGCAGATCTGAACCCTGGACCTTGTTTGGTTCCCTCATTCTAAACACATTAGCAGACTGTGTTTCCCCACTTATGTAGGCTTTTGTGTGGGGAGCATGTGGCTGTTTAAATGTCCCAGCAGGGCACCCAGAGACTGCAAAGAGGAAAAAAAAAGAAGAAAAGAAAGGAAGAAAAAGAAAAGAAAATTGTTTAGAACAATTTGCATTAGTTCAAGGGCAATGTTAAGCATTTTATAGCTGGTTTATTGCCATTCTTGTGTTTAAACTGTCTTTCAAGTCAGAAGTCCTTTCCTGCTTACAAATGCTCAGGAAGAAGTGTGGCCAGCAGGCCCAGCTCCTCCAGGGCTCCTGGCTTTGATCACAGGTATTGCCTGCAGTCCACTTAAACACAGGAGGCTGCTGAGATAAGCTGAGGCTCTGACAGCACAGCAGCTTTCCTTTTGCTTCTGGACTTGGTTCACTCCTCCTCTGGCATGGGAAGAGGTCATGTGGGCACAGAAGGAGTAGTGCTAAGGCTTTAGGAGAGGCATTTGAGGGAGCTGGGGAGGTTCTGCCAGGCCAGTCCAGCTCTGCAAGGTCCATGGCTTCAAAGGCAGCCTTGTAAGCCAGAACCTCAAGAGGAAAATTAACTCCTGTAAGCCTGCACCCATCTCTGGGGCAGAGTCTGCAGGCTGGTGCCAAGGGGAATATCTGAAACAGGTCAGGTGAGGCCCCTGTTACAGGTTCTTGTTTCTCTTGCCTGACCCTGGAGGGGAATCTAAGAGAACTAGTGCAGTCATCTAAGCCTGCACGATGTGAGTTAGTCACCCACACCAGAGGACAGAGGTGCTCTCCAGACTTGCCTCTGGGACATCCATTTACAGAAATGGTTCATTTTTATTTGGTTTAATAGTGAGAGAAAAACACAGCCCGTGTTGTTATTTCTCCCATGTGAAGAGAGCAAAGTCTTCATTTTAAACATATGTAAAATGTATAATTAATACACAAAAAAAATATTCATTACTCTTTAACACAAAACATAGTGCAGTAAGTGCTCCTCATGAGCCACTGGAATGATGTGCTGTTGACAGTGCTCATTAGATTCAGTTATCATCTGGGTGATGCTAATGAGATGTGAGTCCTTCTGTAAGTGTGGGCTACTGTAATTTGTATTAGGAAGCCACTTGACTGCATGAGGTTGAACAGTCATAGTTGCTTGCTCTTGAGGCAAAGTTTGGCACTGTGTTACACATCTCTCTTCATCTCCCTTTGGCTGTCCAGCATGGGAGAAGTCTCCTCATTAGCCAAGAAGATTAGGATATTCCTGGAAAAGCAGCTTTTGTGTGTGTGTAGCTTTGAAAGACATTGTCTGACCTGCAGAGGTTCATGGTTCTGAAGTAAGCTGTGTGGCTGTGGCAGGAGTTTCCATTGCAGTCCTGGAACCACTGCTGTGCAGGCTTTTGGAATGGGGCCATGAGCAGCACTGGAGGTGTTAGGTAGATGTCTCTGTTGGAGAGAGGTGTAGGCTCTATCTTGAACCTCAGCTTTCAGTATAACAGTGGGGAGGGGGAAGAAACTTTTGCTGTTGGCTAAAACCAGCTTTCCTCCTCCTAACTATTGGAAAGTATTGCCTGGAGCTGGCCTTGCTTGCAGTCTCCTGGTTAGAACCAGCACCTCAGGGAAATGCCTTTAACTGCAGTGTGACTGAAAACCCCAATTCCTAATGGATTACCTTCTGTGTCTGCATTTGTTTCCTCATCTACTCTTTTTTCTTAGCTTCTAGCTTATTACCAGGTTATATGCAGTGACATCTGTGTCATTGTCTCTGTATAAGGGACAGCAAAAAACAATATGCAGAGCTGTTCCAGATTTCTTTCTGATGATCTGTGCCTCAGGCAGGAAAGATAGGGGAGGGATAGGAAGAAACCTTTGAAGGGAATGGAAAATCCATTTGCACAGATGTCTGGAAAATCAGTTTCCTCCCAAGCTGTCCCAAGACTTTTGAAGAAATCATTCTGTTCCCTTTTAATCCCCTAGTGCCAGCAGTTGCCTGTGTGACCTGGGATTGCCAGCAATTGTGTGTCTGACAATCTCTTGGTGCCCACGTGCTAATTAGATTTGCTCCTGTGGAGAAGCACATTGGTGTGCACACAAACACTTGCATTTTTGGCTTTTCAGATTTTGAATGGAAGGTATTAACAGGACCTGTCAAACAGTATGGAACAGGATTTTCTTCCTTTTTGGCATCAAGTAGATCCTGTCCTGAGAGTGAGGAATTACTCCTGCAAAAATGTTGAGTTCTGCATTGCCCCTTCAGCAAGAAACTGGGATACTCAGCTCTCCCTACTTCTCTTTGCAGGATAATATAAACTGAGTGTCATTCCAGTGTTTTTTTTACATCGAATGACCTATTTCACAGATCCAAGTCTGTATAAATGTGTGCATTAGAAATCTCTGGTGTCACAGCCCGTGGCATTGCTCCTGCTTGTGTCACAGATGGTGTGCTCTAGAGATGAATGTGTCCCACATGGCATGACTAGAATTTCCACATACAGATATTTACAGCTTTCTCCTGGGGAAAAAGAAACTGGGGAAAGTAGTACTGGAAAACTCACAATACTAGTGCATGGAAACCTAGGCTCCATGGGAGTCTTCTAGGTGCATGTTCAGCTGCTCTCAGTTAAAGGACTGATAGACTATTTCATGCACTGAATACTACTGTCAATTATCTGCAGCCAAAGCTCCATCCCTTATGCACTCAAATAACTGTACAGAAGCTGAGATGTTACCTAAGTAACATTTGAAAAAGGAATTGTCTCACAGTGTGTAAATGGTTGATTATTAAACCAGTGTAGTGGTTACTAATGTGGAGGTAATACCACCTAGCTAACATGATATCTGATGGAAACAATACTGTCTTTGTAGCCTTCATACTGAATGCACAAATCCCTGCAACACTTTCAGTAACAAGGCTTTGCTTTAATTGCTCACAAAATCTGGAAAAACTCTTGTTGAGGATGTGTCTTCATATAAAATGTTTTATTGGGCACCCTTGGGTAGGAAGTGGTAAGCCAGACTGATTGCTTAAGCCACTGAAATCATAATTATGAGTGATGGTGACCCTGAGATTAGGCTAAGAGAAAGAAAGTCTCTCTGTTTTTAAGATCATGTTGCTGCTAAGATTTGCCAGAGGAGACTGTTTTCCTGTTGCAAATATGGCATCTCTTTTTTTGTTTGTTCTTTTTTGTAGCCCTCTTTTTTTCCTGATTCCTGTCTAAGTGATGCAGATGCCATTGGAGCTTTGTTACCTTGCCCCAGACAAAGCTGATGTGCCCCAAGCCAGCCAGGTGACCTCTCAAAGCCACTTGAGTGTGTGTTATCTGAGGGGCGTGAGCAGACACATGGCAATTGGCTTTCTCCTGGCAGTAAGTGGAGCTCTGTTAAATGTGGGCCTGAGGGGAACCCCTGTTTGGGGTTGTAGTTTATTATTAGGTGAGGAAATTACTGGACACCTCCAGCTGCCATTAATCAGCCATGGAGCCTGAGTGGAGCCAGGGGAGAGGCCTGTGGGTGGATGCTGCTGCACGGTGGGGAAATACAACGAGACAGAGACAAATGTTTTCCAGCCTAGCTGCACTAAACTCTGCCCTTTCACAGTCCTTAACATGCATGTTCAAATTGATTTAGGCTGTTTACCCCCTCAGCCTAACCATCCATTTCCACTGAAGACTGACAGCTTTATGTGTTGCTCCCATGTTGTTATGTGTGGCTGTGCTGCCAGTAGCTATAGTGTTTCAGAAGGGCTCACTTCCAGACAGAAAGAGAAGGGAACTGAGGAGCTTGGCTCACTTAATTCCTTTTTGCAGGGTGCAGAACATGGTGAGCATGACACCAATTCTCCCCTCTTTCCTTTCTTTCCTCCCTCTTTATTTACTTATCCATTTATTAGTTGATTTGGGGCCAACACATGCCATGCAGAAGCCTTAAATGAACTCGCATGCTTGAGAAAGACATCTGTCAGGTGATGTCAGTGTCTGGCTTATTCCTCTTTCCTGTTTAGTTTACAAACATGCCATTCCTTCAGGGCTCTGGAATGCTGGCTGAGAGGCTCCCAGGGGTAGTGCCACTCCAGGAAGGAAGAGAGCAGGTAGAGCTGCAGCTGGCTCCTCGACACGCCTCGGGTCCATTGCTGCTGCTCAGCAGGGAGGTCAGTGTCCTGAGTGTGCAAGAGAAGCTGAGACTTGAGAATTTATTGCACCTTGGTTTTCACTCAAAAGGCTATAATAATGCTTAATATTCCATTTCTGGATTCTCCCAAAACTTATCCATGGGCTGAGATTCAATCGTGTGAATTGAAAGGACAGTGCTATGGAAACAACTTCATCAGATTTGTTTTAAAAGCTGCATTTTCTGAAGGGGAAAAGCACAACAAAGTGTCCCCAAGGTTTTCCAGTGTAACAGCAAAGGGGGAAATATCAAAGCCACTAATTATCATCATATTGCTAAATGCTTGGTGTCCAGGAAACTTAATTCCTTAGCTCTCCCTGCCTTCAACTTCTTCCTGTAAACACCCAGGGAACTGCATGATATAATGTAAGGAATAAGTATTTATGTGATGTAAAATCTAATTATTGATGACTTACATGCAAAATTGCTTTACCCAGTGAACCTTAAGCAGCTGTACATCCTTTTGCCTCAGCTGTTTTTCCTTCTGGAGATCCTTAAATACTATCTTGAGGGTGTTTCCTCTTAATGAGGTAGTAACACCCATATCCTGGGCCAAATACTGGTGAGGCCAAAGGCCCAGGTGTTTATTAGCAGAGGATGTGGTTATTAACAGATTTAACAGGAAGCACTCTTGAGTTATTATTTTATTGACATTTCTAATGATTATGCATTTGAGAAATAATTGGTTAAAAACGAATGCTTCTACTTTTAAGAGGGCATATGGAGCAGAAGAGAATGTATAGGTCAGCACATGGCAAACAAAGCTGCTGTCAGCCTGGTGCCTTCTGGAGTGGGGAATGACAGCACAGGTAGGAGAATCAGCACATTTCCAGCTGTTGTTGCCTCAGGAAATTGATGTCAGCATGGAACTCTCCTTAGTGCAAGAGATGCCATGGAAGTTGTGGTTTTCAGCTCAAAGCCAGCCAGACTGCATCCTTTTAAGAGACAGTGGTTATTTGTTAGCAACAGAGGTAGCAAAAGCACATGAATTTGTGACGCTTGCCTGTTGTTAGCTCTAATAAGTGACAACTGGCACCCTAATCCTGTTTCAAAAGGGAGGTTTGCCCCAAAAGGAGCAATGCTAATGAGCTCAGCACTTGGAAAAACTGATTCTCAACTCTGGGTCTGAATTGGTTTTGCATAGATGGACAGAGGAAGGGAGATACAGGGAACTGAAAGAGCATGCCAAGTCCCTGCCCTAAGGCAGCAGCAGTGTGGAGCAGACTCTGCACTCTCACTCTGCTCTTCCACTTGTGTTGCTTCCTCTGCCTCCTCCAAATAGTTGTGCTGCATGAACAGATTCGGAGGCCTTGGCTCCACTTAGCAGGCAGCCACCACTGCAGATTGAGTTTCACTTGCAACTCTTCTTCTTTTGTGTGATGCCAATGCTGGCAGAGTGCAAATGTCCTGATGAGAACGTGCAAGCTGCTCACCAGCTCAGGGCTGAGCCAGGTGTGTGCAGATGTGCAAGGATGGAGGCTGGGAGAGGTCAGTTATGGTGCTTAGTTTCACTCAGATGAAACCACCAGTTTTCCTTTATTGCTACAGAACAGGACCTTACTGGTTTTCAACATATGAAGAGGAGATGGGTCAGTGAACTGACAGGTCTCTACTGCCCTTTGCAGAGAGCAGAAATGGTAGCAAAGCACTTTGAGGGTAAGCAGCCTCTGTGATCTGAGTGGCTGCCAAGCTTGGTACCTTCCACTGAAAATGCAGCAGTGACTAATTGCTGTGCTGACAGCTTGATTAGGTTCAGTATAGGATGTGAAGTTGTTCCTGTTAGAACATAACCAAAAATACAATGGCTAGTTATGTTTTGCCCACGATGAAGAGAATAAACATTTGAATAGGCAGAGAAGATGCAAACAGATGTTCTAATTGCACATCTGTGAGGAGCTAGTATTTGCTAGTTCCACTGCAGCTTGACCTCTGTGCCTGGGGAAGTTCCAGTCCCGTGGGATGGAATGATTTATTGATCTGGAGGCAATGAGTATTGCAGGAACAGGCTGTGTTTCCAAGAAGTTAAAGACATCCTCCTTCTGTGCACTGCTAATTAATGTTTTAAAGCAATCCACACACTGCTTTAATCAGAGTGGAGGAGAGCAACTTTGCTCACTGTATCCTTGAATAAGTTGGAGGAAAGATGAAATGTGCAGAAGATGGGAAACTGGAGGAATGTGGAACCAGGGAGAAGGCTTCCAGTAGTTCCATCTTTCTCTTTAGTCTTCTAAAAAGGTTTTGTGAGGTGGACCAAAGAAAAGGCAATGGAAAACAGGCTCTTTTGCAGCAAGCTAAAGCCCCTTGTAGCCTACACTGATTAGTTTGTATCACAGTTCTCTATCCAGAAACTAGGAAAAAGCTTCATAAGACATCTGCAGCTCTTTGCTGAGTGCAGTTAGGCTTCACAGTGACAGCTTTTCATTCAGGTGACTGCAGGACCTGCTGCAACAGAATGTTCTTACATCCACACTGGAAAATTTACCACAGTAGATCTGTATGGATTGGCTTTTGTTTGCTTGCATTGCTCTGGGTAAACAGGCCTTTGGCACAGCAAATGTGAGGAGCTAATGCATGATCCCTTTCTGCTTCTCTTTTGTTAAGGCTGGTACCAGGGCATCAGTTAACTGTTTGGTGTCCTAGCTGTTGTGTGCTGTGTCTCTTACTGGCTGGGGCTGCTGTAAAACAGTATTCACTGAAGAGTCCATAGATATGAGCTTAATGGCACAACTCCCCTTTCCCTAGAGGTGATTTATATCAATCTGTCACATTTAAAATAGATGACTCCCCAAAAGGCATCCACAAAAGACAAGGCTGTGGTCATATAACACAACTCCAGTGTCAAAGAAAGGCTGTATTTTAGGACTTTGACACCATTGTCATGAAATATGGCTTCATATAAAACTAACTGGAAATCAAATATTATTTTGCAAGAGAAAGGAACAGTGAGCTGCTGTTCCTAGAGCTCCTGTGGCAGTGGGGTTATGTTACATCCAAACCTGGTGATAAGCTGCTGCTAAAGCTATCAAATGGAAATTAAGAAGTAAAAGAGATGATGCTCAGCTCCAAGGCAAGCTCAGCTGTGAGCTGGAAGCCTTTAGTGCAAGTCTTTTATTGCTCTGTATCCATAAAGATCATTTCCACACTCCAGCAAGAACCAGGATACTCACTGCAATCAGCTGTAGGGACAGCCAAAGCTCCCCAACCCTGGGGCCAGTGAGAGCCTGCAGCTGGGGCTGGTGTGACAGCCTCAACAATCATGGTAGGATTGCTCTTGCAGGGGCAGATAGGAGCCTTAGAGACAAAAAAACCTTCAAATCAGGTAGTCTGGAGAAGGGACAGAGATAATGTCAACTTTAATTACTGCTTTCTTCTGAACACAGGGAATAGGCCACAGGGCATGGATGGAAATGAAAGAAAAATGGGAAGCAGATGGTAGGAAGCATGCTGCAGGAACTGGGATACAGGCAGAGTGTCCATCAGTTACCAACAAGGAAAGGGTCTTGTGAGCTTTGCCCCAGTTTAAGCAACATCCTCTCATGGTCTGTGCCACAGCAGCAGTATTCCTAAATCAAGTCCCCCCTGACAGCAGCCATTGCATTGCTGCCAGAACTTAAAACTCTGCCTTCTCCAACCTTGCTAAGGTGTCTGAAGTGTGTGCCAAGGCAAGGTGGATGCTGAAAGGTAGGCACAGCCATGAGCAGCCTGCCATCCAGCACTGCTGCTCACCACAGCCCCAGCTGCTCAGGGAGCACTGCGGGAATCCTTGCCAGCTGGGAAAGGTGCAGATGGATTTCAGTGCTTCAGCATGGGATTAGGAGCCTAATTTTAATAAGCATTGTTACATAAGTCATGTCAATATTGATGATGATCTATTGCAAAGGGCTCAGAGGCTTTTACCTGGATAGGAAATAATGTACTCCAGGCAGAATGTCTTTCCCTTTACAGCAGACCTCTGGAAGTTGTGGGAGCTGAGCAGGGAATATGCAGTGGGAGGTTTCCAAGGCTGGAATCAGGAAGGCTTTACTGCATTGAGCTGTAGACTGGTGAAACCCCAAAATCAATTGTAGCCCTTGCAATTCATCCTGCAATCCATCCTTCATTTTCAAAGCCTTTGTTTTTCTCTGAGGGCAGGGGCACAAGACAGCATGGCTGAGCTGCTCTCAGCACATTGCTGTGTCCCCATGGCCATGCCTGCTTCCCTTTCCCCATGCTTTGGCCATCCTGGGCAGGTGTGGAGCTGAGGGGGAGCCCACATGCAGCCCCTGCCAGGAGCTCCCCCCTCTCCTGGCTCTGTGTCTGTAAGCTGCTGCAGCTCAGACTCTGCTGAACTTCCTCTGATGTAGCTTTTGGGCTTGTGTGTGAAGCCATCTCTTGCTGGGCTCAGCTGAACCACAGCCTGTCAGAAGGGTATCCTTCAGCATTCCACAGAGCTGGAGCAGCTTTAGGAGCAGAACATCTGATGTGTGTGGGAAGCCAGGCCTATGCTTTTCATGGGAAATGTCTCCTTGGTTGGGGTTTATCTAGGATGAAGCTGAATCAGGTTAAAATCAAGGATGGAACAGCCCAGCAGTTCTCTGGACAGCCTTCATCAGAAGGGATGTTCCAAAGGAGAGGGAAGAAAAGGCTGACTGGTTACCTGCAGACATGTTAACATCAGCTCAGTCATCCCTGGGCTTCCAGCACTGTGATGGGAGAAGGTAAGGAGGTCATGGGTTGTTGTTTTAGGGTCTGAAGACTGACTTTGAGAACTAAGGAAAAGCAAATAAAAGGATTATTTATTAAATGAAGGAAGGATTATCCATTGCAGGATAAATCTTGCTTGCCTTACATGTACCAAGAGTTCCCATTGACTGTGAACAAGTTAAATACTTGTATAAGGCATTTATAACTTTTTATGCCATCTTATAAAACCACATATATTCTTCTCTGTCCTGGCCTGGAGAAGCATCCAGAAGTGAGCCAGTCAAGTGTATAGTGAAACAAAGGATCCTCATTTTTACTGCAAGAAAACTTCTCTGCCTAACTGTGAGGCAAAGTTACCCAGCAAAATATCCAGATAATTGAGCAAGTTTCACTGAGTCCTGATTGCTGTGGGAACAGAGTGAGTGGGAGAAGGGAAGGAGGAGTGTGCAGGCCATGAAAACATTCCAAAGGTATTGAAATGGAAAGTGCCTCCTCCTCCTGCACATTCCTGAGAGTCTCAGAAGAGGGGACAGGGATGCTGCTGGCTGCAGAAGGGTAGCCTCTGTTGTAAAACACTAGAGATGAATTTCAGGATGGTTTTCTTACAGCTACCAGATGTAGTCACCCAAGGCAGATTAACCAAAACATGATTGGCTTCAGCCCCCATCCCACAGCAGGAGCTAAACACCACAGTTCTAGAGGATGCCAGCAGAGTCAGAGTTAATTATTAACTTGGGGATACTCCTAGCTAATCCCAAGTGTCCCATCTCTGAGATAACTCTTCCCAAGATACAAGTGCATTGTCCCTGAGGATTATGGAGGACTGAGGTGCTTCTGTCACTCCCTGCCTAGGAGAGGCATGACTTGTACAAGACACTCCATGGCACATGGGTGCCCTGCTCCTGCCCTGCCTTCTGTCAGCTGGACAAGACACAGTTGTGCTGGGTGGGCTGCTTGTGCTTCAGGTCTGTCTGCTGTTAAGCCAGGTGCAAGCTGCACAGCCTTGAACTGATGTTGTGCATCCGAGATACCAAACCTGTTCTTATCAGCTGTCCTCCCCATTGGTTCAGTTAGCAATCACCCTGCTTGCTGCTTCCCATAGTTTATCTCAGGAGTGAACAGATAATGACCTTTCACTACAGAGAAGGAAACAGTCAGCCTCCTATGTTTAATTTTATTCAGATGAACAGCTGAATCCAAAAGGAAAATTTGGACATTTCCCCCTTTTTCTCTCTTTGTGAAGCCAGCTACAGAGCTGGAGGAGAGCAGCCTTGAACCCCACTGGCCAAGTGCCCTCAGTGCTGCTCTGCAGCAGCTCAGACATCCTTCTCTCTGTGGTGAGACCTCTCAGCTCTGTCTGAATGGCAAATGCCAAAACCTCAGTGTTTTCCAGGAGGAGGAATTCTTGTCTTCTGGCCAGCTCAGCTTCACAGCAAGAACTGGGAAGTTAAAGTGATGGCAAAGGAAGGATTTCCACATTCATGTAGGAGTAGAGAGCAGTTGCATTCAGTCCCTTGACCTTCTGTAGCTCTGAGATGTCAAGCCTTAGAACCATGACACTGTAGAGAAAGTTATCAAATCAGCTCATTCCTCAGGACTTTGACCATTATCTCTTTCTGTCAGTTGTCTCTGAAGATGTCTGTTTGTGATGTTGGCCAAGAGAGATTAAACTCTTGAAGGAATAAGTTGCTCACACTCACTTGGCTCCCAGGACCAGACTTCCACCATCATCATCACTTGGTTATGATATCTTCTTTGACCAGCACTCAAGTCCATGTTTCCTTTTTGCCTTCACACAGGTTTGTGTTGTGTAACAGGTCTCAGGCCCTGAATCTGCCCTGTCTCTGTTAACAGAAACTCAGGCTCTGGAGTTCAAGCAGATGAAACTTTCTGGGGTGGACACAGAGCTCTGCAGGATAGGAGCCATAGCCACTCTCATCAGACTTGACTTCAGCAGCTGCTCAGGATTAGGTCTCTCTACCAAGAAAGACAGGAACTTTCCTGGAGTCCTTAAATACTCTGTGGAAACAAATTAGTCCCAATAAAAGTGGTTTTTACTCTTGAACTCCTTATAAACTATAAGGTTGGTATAGGCTGTGCAGATCTGAGTGTCAAGCAGTGTCATTTCTGTGACACAGTTTAAAGCCAGGGCTCTCGCTGCAGTTCAGAAGATGAAAAACAGTTTCCAGTGGGTTGCCACAGTTTGACTTCATCACTTGGGTTACAATGATTTCTTGTTGTGCCTGAGCAGAGTCCACAAACTCTGCAATTTACTGCTTCCTCTAAGAGCCTGACACAGTTCCCTCTGGGAGAAAATAAGTTCAGCAGAGAACTTTTCCCTCTTAAGGATTTATATTGATCCTGCAGATGCTGAGCTGACTTGCTGTGTTTTTCCTTGGAGCACTTGGCTGCAGATTGACTCAAAAGTAAATAGAAGAGCCTTAGCCTCTCCTCTCTCATTCAGCCTGAGCATTATCATCTCTGTCAGTCACTGACATGGAGTTTTTCTTCTAAAGATGAGATTTAACAGCACGAAACAGCTTGTCAGTGTTCACTAAATCCTGTGTCATTATTTCCCAACTACAACTATTTCATTTTTGTTCTCAGAAAATCTGTGGTTTTACATGCAGCCTGAATATAGAAAATATAAACATTTAACCTCAAGAGATGCTTTACACTGCTCTGTACTGGAGTGCTGCTGCTTCTTTCCAAACCCACAAGAGGAGAGCTTCAAGGAGCCCACTGGAGACAGAAAATGCACTGCCTGTCCCCTTCCAGGCTCTCTTGCTGTTGAAGGGCTAGCTGGGCTGTGGTCAATACCCCACAGAGCTTCACAGGAGGCACTGCTGATGTGCTGGCACATTCCCTCTGGAAGAGCACCAGCCTGCTGCTTCCAGGCACAACCCAGCATTTAATGCAAACCTAGGAGTGTTTAAGGTCTCAGTGACTCTTGTCCTCTGTTTCTGGCCAAGGGCTCCGTGCTGAGGTTTGAAGGGTCCTCGTGGACACAGTTACATGCTGGCTTTAGACATGAGCTGAAGATGCATCAGTGCCTTTTGGGAAGAGGAAGGAGCACCTGAGGGCATAGCTTGTGCAGAAGAGTTCTCAAAGCCAGCCTGAGGGGTTGATATCATCCTGCAAGAAAGACTTGAGGCTTTCCTTCCTGTTACTCTGTTATTCAGAGGTGAAGTGTTGAGCAAGGCTGAGGGGCTTTGTGAGGGAAAGAGGAGTCAGGGACATGCATTTCCATCCCAAATTACAAAATGAGTGTTCTGGAGAATCTCCATGAGCAGGAACAAGTTATGGGACAGGAAAATGTCAGTTTCCCTAAGTTTATCCCACACTTCCCGAGAACCCTAGCTGCACTGTGTTTTCCTGTGGCTTGTAATGGCTGTGGATGATTATTGGGTACTGTGACTTAACAAATAATTGCAGTTTCTTTTTGAGCCTTAGGTGGGAAGAGAG